>VFFE01006337.1:18238-87988 GCA_008921705.1 Burhinus oedicnemus | reverse complement strand
CCCCCCCCCCCCCCCAAAACAAACACAAAGCAAAATATCTCAGGCACTCATGGAGGCTCACAGCCCTCCCACGCTACAGGAACAGGAAGATGCTGATAAATGGGAGACACCGGTTTAGCTCTGCAGAGTTGCTGCTGCTGATGCCACAGTGGGATTTGCTCCCCAAGAGGGACCAGGGGAGAAATAAGCCCTCTCCAGGCTACCCCCCCCTCACACAGCAGCCCCCAGCACGAGGACAAGGTCCTTGTTAGCCTCCAAAATGCACCACCCACATCCCACCCCGCATCCCTCTCACAAGCAGCAGCGTTCAGCTCTGCACGTTGGGGTTTCAGCACATGAGAAGTAAATGCACCAAGGTCTGTGCTCAGCTGGGACACCGCGCATTGGGCAGGAGGAAAGCCCGGCTGTCCCAGCCTCCTTACTCTTTGGAAAGGGCAGTTCAGCACCCAAACCCCTTGGGAAAAAGGGTGCACCTAATCGTGCACCAGGGAAGAGATAGGCAGGGCTGGGTCATCGCTGCTGGAAAATCCATAGGAAAAAAATAAAAAACAAAAATCAAGGTCCCTGCAAGCAGTAGAATCAAAGGAGCTTTGGAGTATGGAGATGACCATGGCCATAGGGACATGGCTGTCATCCCCACCAGCCCTTGTGCCACAAACACTGTGGAAAGCTGGGGGTGGGACGGGGGAGCAGGGCATTCCTCCATGGTGCTTCGGGGGGCCGCGAGGGGGAGGATGAGAGCACCCCGCACCCAGCTCCTATGAACTTACCCCAGGGCCCTCCTGTCCCACCTGTCCCCTCAGCCCGGAGCCACCATCTGCGCCCTGCAAGAGGAGTGTAGGCTCAGCCCGTGCCACGCTGGGCAGAGAGTGCCCAGCCCCACGGCGTCCCCTCCCCAGGGCTGCCAGGGACCTCCAGGCTTCCTTTGTGAGGTCTGCTGCAAGCGCTACCCCCCTCCCCCCCCGAAAGCAGGGGCAGGGACACCTCACCCCACCTCTCAGGTCCCTCCTGGGGAAGCCCTCAAGCCCGGGCTTCATCCCCAACAAGGTCAAAGCGAGCCAGCAAGAAGCTCTTACGGTGTCTCCTTTGGGTCCAGCGGATCCCTCCATCCCAGCTGGACCCTGGGGAAAAGCAAAGGCGGTGGGAGGTTTGGGAGAAGAGAGATGCTGCTCGCTGTCCTGCTCTGTGGATGAGACCCCAGCCCATAGGAACCCTGCCCGGCCCCCCAGGAGCTGCCTGTCACACCCCAGGGACCGTGTCCCCATCAGCTTACCCTTCCTTTGCCCCCCTTGCCTGCATGTCCTGCCCACGGGACACAGCCCTTCCCACCTACCTCCTCCCTGGTGGCCATAAGGACCCGCAGGGTCAAGGTCTTCATGCCCATTTGCAAAGTACATGGGGGACAAGTCCCAGCAGCTCCTTCCTCACTCAGCAAGCATATGGGGGGGGGGACACGACGACACACCCACACTTCAGAGACATGGTGGGCTCTAAGCCAAGACTGCAGCCACTTACCTGCGTGCCCCTGGAGCCGGGGGGGCCACGTCTCCCCTGCAAGCCCTGCGGTCCCTGCGAAGCAACAGGGGATGAGTAGCTGCTGTTAGAATCAAATCCCTGCACACATTGTGCAAAACCCACAGTGCAAAACCTCTCCTGGGAAATACCGTGCTGCTGAGGAGCTCCAGGGCTCCCAGCCAGGCAGTGTGAGGGGACCGCCCACCGCTGCAAGGGGTACAGAAAGGATTCACACCCCCATCTCAGCCTCTTTGCGGATTTTTGGGGTGGGTTGAGATCACAGCCCAGCTGGAGGAGACCCCTCCAGGCTGGGTGACCCTTGGGACATCCTCCCATCCCGGACTCCCTACTAGCTGTCCCAAGACATCCCATCACTGCAAGGCTCGCTCATCCCTCAGTGCAGGTGCGTACTGACGTACCTTGGGGCCCCGGGGGCCGGGCAAGCCAGGAGGACCCATTTCTCCCTGGGGAGAGAGCAGGGAAGGGATGGGGTGAGCGCAGTGGCCGGAAAATCTCAAATAGCAAAGGAGGGGAACCGGGGTAGACCCACCTGAGAGCCATTGACACCTTGGCATCCCACGGATCCTGGCTGGCCCGGCTCTCCCTGCAACATGAGAGCGTGCTCAGCCCCACGGCAGCATGCACCGTGCAGGAGATGCGATGGGCACCTCCCAGGCATCTCCCATAGCAGAAGGGGCAGCCCCAGGCTAGTGGGGATGCGGGGAGGGGGGGCTTGAGTTTTAACACCATTTGTCTTTTTGCAGTTTTCCCCCCACTACCAGGAGGCTGTATTTTAAGCAGATACGTCCTTGTCAGGCTCCCCCAGCCCAGCCACCGCCTGCGTTTCAGCAGCGGTTTGAACCAAAAAGCTGTGACTTACCACAGGGCCGGCAGGGCCCGGGGGACCCACTGAGCCACCTTCTCCCTGCAGCAGGAGAGAAAGGATGCCATTTTTCTAGCCTAATTTGCTTTGATTCTCTTCTTCTAGTCTTCACCTCCCAAATTCCCCCTTTTCTTCACATCAAGCTACTTGATGTCCCTTCAGTGACCTGGCCAGCCCCTAGCTCTCCCACTCCCTTCATATTGGAAGGTGCTTCCATTCACCACCACCAAACCACTTCAATTTTCCTTTTAAATCCTCTGCAAACTCTTCCCTGGCTGAGATGTCTCCCAAAGCCACGGCAGCAGTTAAGCTATCAGCATGCTGAGAGCAGCATGGAAAAACCCAGGTGCTGTCAGCCTGGGATTCATCTCAGCTGAAGGTGGTCACCTAAAATAAACTGCAGTGCAATGTGCTCTGCAAAGGCTCATTTCTCTTCACCACCAGCCAGGAGAATGAGCTGGGGTGCAAATGTCCCTGTAGGAGATGTTGGAGGTGAGGAGAGGCTCCTGCCCCTGACCTGCAGAGGGACAACGTGCCTGACTGCTCCAGGGCAATTTCCCTAAAGAGCCACTTGCAGGACAAAGACACAGATGCAAAAATCCAAAAGGATCACGAAGATGTAGTTTAGGTCCAGCTTTCAGGAAAAAGTATATTAAATAAGGATTTTGCAAGAACAAACCACAAAGTGGTGGCAGTGACCTGCAAAGCTCAAGCTCTCCCTCCTCGGACCTATCTTTCCAGTAGGGAGCAGCAGCAGAAAAGGAAGGTGCCTCCTCAGGGAGGGCTGGTGACACAGAGAAAGAAAACCACTCACCTCTGGCCCCACGGGGCCCTGGAAGCCAGTTGCACCCTTCAGACCCGACATCCCCTGGGAGAGAAGCCAGGAGTAGGGCATCAGCAAGGTGCCCACCCTTGAGGCAGCAGCTGCCTTTGTCCCATCCCTTGTGTGAGGGTCAGGGAGAACACAGAGACCTCGAGGGCTTTGCCCAAAGCCAGGAGAACATGGGCTGGAGCCAGGGACTGAGCTGGGACCATCACAGAAAAGCAAAGAGGTAAGCCCAGGAAAGGGGATGGAGGGAAGGAGCAACCACAAGACACCCTGGGCTTCCCCGTTAACTCACGTGAAGCCCAGCAGGACCTGGCAGGCCATTTTCTCCCTTCACCCCCTGGAAAAGCCAAGAGCAGCCTGAGCGATGGAGGACAGCATGACCTGGGCTGGGGGGGGGGCCACGGCAGGGAGGGAGCAACCTCCTGCCCGACCCAGGTAGGGCTGTGAAGAGCAAGGACAGACACTCTCACCTTCACTCCCTTCTCTCCTTTCTCCCCAGCTGGTCCAGGGTCACCCAAGAAACCCTGAAATGGGAACAACAAAGATGTGTGAGCCCCAGCTGGACCATCAGGAGCTAAAAGGTGGCTGCTGTGCCCCAAAGGACTGTCGGTGCTGTGCAGGGGGATGGAGACCTTCAAGCTTGTGCTAAATGAGGCAGCCCCAGAAGAAAGAGCCTGCCTGCTTGTCCCCAAGCACAGTGCCACCCTGCTGTGGCTACTCCACTCCTGTGTCCCAAGCTAGGGTTACACCACGCCATGCACAATGGCAACATGGAGGTGTCCCAGCGCCCGCAGGGCTTGGACGGGACTCTCCACGGCAGCGCTGCAGCGGGTGACAGGGCCATGCCCATCGCTTGTGCCTGTGAGGTGCCACGGTGTCCTGAGCTGCACACAGTGGCCACGAGGAAGAAAAAGAAAAGCTTTGTGGGCTTGTGCGAGCAGTGCAAAGCTTCACGTGTCCACAACTGCTGAGTGCTCAAGCACAGAGGAGTCAAGCCCAAAGGCAAGAGATTCTCCATCTGGATGCTGAGGTGATGCTCACAGGCAAGAGGCTACTAAGTACAGGCCAGAAAAGACGTATGACAAACCACGTGGGATTGCTGTTTCAGAAAGAAGAAATTGGGTTTCAAACACCCGAGTCTGATCAGACATCAGAGGAGCTCCGTGCTGAAATCTCTTGGGCAGGTCTAAACATTTTGGCTTAAAAAGACTTAGGGGTGGGCGGGGAGGGAGGGAAGTGACAGAAACCACTAATATTTGCTTTTTTTATGGACATTTTATATCCTGGCTGACAAACCCCTGGAACAGGCTGGTGAGGAACGGCAGCGACATGCAGTACCAGCCCCGACATCCCCAGGCTGGGGCAGCTTGGAGTACAGGGCACTCGCGTGGCAGGGGGCTGAGCGGGCACAGTGGCAAGGGTGGCCACCAGCCAGATCCTGCACATCTGGAGGGTGGCAACAGGGCATCCCACACCATAACGCAACATCAGGCTGGCACATGCGTGCCCATGGGTGGGACACACACACACGTGGGTACTGGGCACCGCTTGTGCTGTACCAGTGAAACCAGTAATGAAAAGCTCTTACTGCTGGGCATTAAGTGTACGTGCTGGGACTGGGGCTGGCACCAAATCGTGCCCACAGCACCGAGCGGCTGAGCAAGCGAGAGCCAGCTTACCTCTTCTCCCTTCTCGCCAGCCAGCCCCCGGTCACCCTGGAAGCCCTGCAGTCCCTGGGGAGAGGGAGGAAGGAGCAGAGCAGGCGCTGAGGGGCTGCCCAGCACCTCCCACCCATGCCCAGCTCCAACCCCGCTCCCACCTCCCCACCGTGCCGGCAGCTGCTGTCTCCTGCCCAGAGCCATCCTGGTGCAGACTCCCAGGGGGCTGCTGCGAGCCTCAAACCTCTCAGCGTGGTCCAGTCCCTGTCACCATCCTCCAAAAGCCCCCCGAGAAAGCTTCCCAAGCCCAGGTGCATTGCTTGTATTCCCCAGGGCTTGCTGCCAGGAGTCTGGAAAAGGGCAGGGACTGTCACACTATCAAGTGACCAGCTTCCTAGCTTGAATGCTATCCAGGCAGTCCATAAATGCTCTCATTCCTTTCTTACTTCCCCCAGTTATTTTCTTCTGTAAAAGCAACTAGGAGGTTCGGATGCAGAACAGCAGCCCAGTCCTTGTGCTCAGGCCCAATGCAGGATCTGCAGCACTCAGGGTATCCCAGCTGTACCTTAACAGAATCACAGAATCCCCGGGGTTGGAAGGGACCTCTGGAGATCATCTAGTCCAACCCCCCTGCCAGAGCACGGTCACCCAGAGCAGGTTGCACAGGATGGCGTCCAGGTGGGTTTGGAATGTCTCCAGAGTCAGAGACTCCACCACCTCTCTGGGCAGCCTGTGCCAGTGCTCTGCCACCCTCAAAGGAAAGAAGTTCCTCCTCGTGTTCAGATGGAACTTCCTACGTTCAAGTTTGTGCCCGTTACCTCTTGTCCTGTCACTGGGCACCACTGAAAAAAAACCGTGTGACATTTTATGGCCTTTTTTTTGGGAAATGTGAACCTCGAGGCACTAATCCAGGACTGCCTGGGTTTGTAGGCTTAGGAGGAGGATTTTTGTTAAAGGAGGCAAGTGAACATTAAGAGCAGCAGCATTAGGACCCCCTTGTCTCCTGCCCAGGGCTTGGGGCTGCAGCTTCCCCACCCTGATGCTGGCCATGCCGTGGCCCTGCTTGCCCATGGCTCACTTGCTCTCCCGGCAGCCCCCATGGTCCAGGTTTGCCATCCAGGCCAGGGAAGCCATCTGAGCCCGGGTAACCCACACGTCCTGGCAAGCCCTGGAGCCCAGGTTCACCCTAGGGAGAAGAAAGCCAAGCATGGAAAATTAAAAAATCCGCACCATTATGAAACCAATAAAGGAAACGCTGAGCTCTGCCTGCCTCGTGCTTTTGCAGCAACGCCTGCTAAACACCAAGTACCTCGCAAGGAGATGGGGAGAAGCTTCATGCATCCAGGTGCTGCAAGTGTTGGGCATGTGGATCTGCCCAGGCTCTCCGACAGAAACTGTGGGAGGGTTGCAACCAGTGGCCGTACAACAAGAAACAAAGCGGGAGACAGGGAAGAAGCAATGTGTTAGGAGAAGGTCAAGCGAAAGCCCTCTGCATCTACTTTTCGGCTCTGGGGTTTATGCTTAAAGCCATTTCTGATGCTTTCCCACATGCAAGAGTCTGAGCAGATCCTCTGGACTGGGCATCACCAGCTAAAGCTTAGGGGCAGCTTTTTTTTACCCCGCAGCTTACTGACAATTCTGAATTAAGGCAGGATAAAGAGCAGTCCAGAACAAAGAGAAGACATTTCCCTTCAAATCGCTTTGATTGTTTGGATTTCTCCAAAATTTTGGAACACTTGGTCAAGTCCAAAAACCGGACTTTGTTTTAGTTTGTAAAGTCAGGGTTTGAAGGAAGGGCAGAAAGATGCAGCCACCTCAGTTACTTCTCAAGAGAAGAATCTGGTTGTGAAAATACAACAGCTTGTTTTGGAGAGGTTTGCTTTCCCATCTCCCTCCCCCCAAGAGCTTCAGCATCTCATAGACAACCACAGACATCTCCTGTGCTCCGTAGTGTGCATGTATGCTGGGGACACCCAGCACAAAACGGAGCATTTTTTTTGCCCCAGTCCCAGCTTCGGGGAATATCTATTGTTATTTGCAGTTTTGCAAGAAAGAGACCTGGGCTGTGATGCACCTCTAGCTGTGCTCTGCAGTGAGCGAGCCCGAGCAGATGGGCCAAATGCAAAAGACAGCATGGGCAAACCCAACCCAGCCCAACTGTGTGCTCAGGGGCTGAAGCAGGTAGGTGAAATCCCTTCTCCTCTTCCTCACCCCGGCTGCCATCTGATCAACCTTGCCTGGGTAGGGAACAGAGACCTGCCGGAGCCTGAATGGTCATCAAAGACCTCTTGGGCCAAGGTCTAGTAGAAATGTGAACCTTAACCAAAACCACCTCAGACTGGTCAAGAGCCGAGTCCAAAGTCGAGCTGAGTTTCCCCGTTGGGAACCTGCCATGCAAAGCCTCTGGCAGACGCCCAAGGAAGAGCAGGAGAGCAGGGGGCTGGGGACAGGGCTGCGGCTGTGACACAGCCCCCCAAACCAAAGACATCAGGCTTGCAGATGGACCGTGATGGGTGGAAAAAATTTTCTCCTTTCCATTTCTGTGCTAATCCCCCCCCCAAACTGCTGACTGCCCTCGCAGATCCTGTTTATGTGAAGACGGAGAATAACTTTGGCACCTTTTGATTAAGCTACGCTGACAGACTCCAGTGTTTACGCTCAACTGGCTTAACAGAGTCAGTGATGCCTTCCAGATGTTGGCAGCTGGTAAAACACTATCCCTAAGGCGCATCCCTGCTGAAGGGAGTGGGGCCGGGGGTGACAGGACACCTGGCAGCAGGATGTGTGATGGAGAGCAGACACACAGCGCCTGATGGCGTAGCTGTGTTTCTTGCCCAAGATGTCAACTCTGACTTTTGCCATGAGCTTTTCAGACGCAAAGGTTCAACACAGCTGGCTCAACAGCCTGTCCAAATCCTCCTTCAGCATCGATCCATGTGAGCCCAGCCTGTCTTTGGCTCCTCTACTCAAGCCAGAGGAAAAGCCACCCCAGTTTTGGAGAGGAAGACATGATGACAAAGAAGATGGCAGGAGGAAAGGATGAGGGAGCCAAGGGAACGATGGTGCTGTGGTTAAGGTCACTGGGGAGATGCTATGCAGGATGGGTAACACTGGAGGTCTGAAGGAAGATGATTGCTCCAGTAGACGGGTGAGCGGGGAGGTGAGGAGCAGCAGAAATGAGCATTGCTGTTCCTTCGGAGCAGCCCAGCAGCACCAGAATGAATGAGCGAGAGGCAGTGGGGTGCTGGGGGACACCTGTACATCAGCTCTGTTGAGAGGGACAAGATTCAGGATGCACCAGCTCTTCCCATGGGGCTGGGTACCAGCAAGCATGGGCGGGAGAGCGCGTGGAAAGCTCTAGTGATGCTGGGAGACTGGGACATCTGCTCTCCTTGCCTTTTACCCACAGGGCATCCAAACCCCACAGGCAGCTGTGCTCGCTTGGTCCTGAGGGAGGTGGCTGTGTCCCATGAGGGCACACTGCACAGCAGCTTCCATCATGGAGCACAGGCAGCACTCACACATCCTTTCGACCAGAGCCGCGGGGAAGGAGGTGGGTGGTTTCCAGAAGGTGACAAAAGGACAGAACACTTTTGGGACAACTGTGCCAGCTTGTGTCCACCTGCCAGAGTCCAGCATCCAAAGGGACTGTGCTGAGCCCAGGCACCCACTGGAGCATGGTGCTGCAAAGCAGGGGGAGAGAAGCTGCAGCATGGACCTGGGTCAGGGGAACGAGCTTGCTGTGGGGAGCCACCCCTGCCAGCCACAGCAGAGAGAGGACCAGGGCATCACCTCCCATGACCCTTCAAACCAGGCACACATTGCCTTGCACAGTTTCCAAACCAGCAACAAAGCTGACCGTTATGGTTCTCCCTCACCCAGCGCTCCAGGGTTTGATCCAAGAGGAGCAGGGTCTCTGAGGGTCCCCAGGACAGCCCCGAGGGCACACTCAACCTCTCCGAACCAGGTTCTCCCCACAGCCAAGCCCCTCACCCCCCACAGCCGGGCGTCCCCACCAGCACCCCCACTCACCGTGTACCCCCGCTGGCCTTTCTTGCCCGGCTGCCCCGGCTCTCCGCAGGGTCCCTGTGTACAAACAGGGACTGAGTCAACAAATGTCTCCCCCATCCCACCATGTGCTGACACAAGCCCTGCAGAGGCTGTCAAGGGGAGGACAAGAAGAAATGCACAGAGGTGGCCTTGGGAAGGGCAGAGCGAGAGGATTCGCATCCCTCAGCACACCCACCACCGTGCCCGCCTTCGGGGTCTGTGGCCTGGGCAGGTTTCGATGTGGCAACAGATATGGTTCCCGGTTGCTTTGGTGCCCTACAGGTCAGGACGGGGAGTTTTGCCTTCTTTTCCTTTGCCCTATGGCGCTGCCCTGTTCGCAGAGGCCAGCGGGGGGAAGCATCACCCAGCAATCCCGGGGGGCTGTGTGGGCATGGGGCTGCAGACCCACCAGCATGGGGCTGGCCCCACACAAGTACTGCATCTGCCATTCTCTGGCTTGTTTTTCTGCCTCTGGGAGGGATCCACATGGTCCCTATCCAAATACAGGGGCAGGAACCCAATGCCCTGGGGAAGATAAGCCAGCGCTGTTCAGCTGGCAGAGACAGAGGGGCAGGGGCTGCGTCTGCCAACAAAACCCGGGAGTTAGATATCAAACGTCACCCGGGTTTCAGTGGGAAGCAGACAAGCAACCCATTAGGTTTCTCTGAAACCCAATCCCAAGGCCCTTAATTACAGCACGCCAGAAGCCACCGGCCAGCAGACACTTTTCAGGGCAGCCCAGGACTGTGAAAGCGACCAGGGACATCAATTCTGCAAGCTGTCCCAGGCCAGCCGGGGTGGCTGTGGGGCCAAGCAGCACCTCGCCACGGAGGGGACACTGGGAGTTTTCTTACTTACAGGTGCTCCTGCTTTCCCTGGATGTCCCGGGGGCCCAGGGGCACCGGGTTTTCTCTGGGTTAAAAAGAGAAAGGTTGGTAAAACAAATTTCACTGGTGAAGAGACGAAAACCCAGCTGACCAAGCTGAGGAAAAAAATGAACTGCAGAAAGTTGCTTAACAGCAATACTCACCGGCCAGCCTGCCTGTAGAAGCTGGTAAAACGATGATTGCTGAAAAAAGAATGGCGGGGGGGGGGAAGCAAAATGTTAAAAAAAACCCAAAACAACCCTAAATCCCTTTTTGCTGGCTTCAAAGTCCTTTTCCTGTTACTTGGGAAGACACAGCAATGAACCAGTCCCCTAATTAATTTTTTTTTTTTTTACTCTATGTGTGTGCAAGTCACAGGACAAGGCTTAATCTGAGGACAACATGTAGCAGACGAGGAACTGTTGGCCTCATTAGCAAATGAAGACAGAGACCCCACTTGCTGAAACTCAGTTCCCCCACGGATGCCTTGGGACACCAGAAATGTTTTGCATGTGGAGAGGTCAGAAATGTGTTGTTGGTGAGTGCAGGTACCATCATATTTAACCCAGGTTGGACTAAAATGAGCTGTTTTGACACTGCTGTTTGCCCCACGTGGGAAACCTCATCCCAACCAGCCCCATCTGAAGCTCCAGATGAGGAGATGCCCAGGCAGTTGTGGCTGTCAAGCTTTCTTCTCACTGTTCCTAGCAGCCAAATCTTTCACACACCTCCAATTTCTTAGAAGACCAGATGACCGCAAAGAGGAAAAAAAACACCCAAAAGCCACAGGGTGGGCTAATCCCACCGAACCCACAGCTAATCCCACCCTGTTTCAAAGCCAGCGTAAAGGTCCTAAAAACTCACGGTGCAGCCTCCTCTCTGCACACTGCCAAGCCAGGTTTCCCCAAGTTTTGGGAGATGACCAGGAAACAAAACGATGCCTATCTCCAGCTACCAGCCATCCTCCCAGCAGCACAAACCACAGACACTCAGGAGGCAAACCCCACCTTTTCTCCTCCTCCTCCTCCCCACGGCGATGCCAGACATATGGTCCAGGCAGCTCCTCCAAATCCTGCCTTGCAAAGGCTAAGAAAAGTCCCCCCCTTGTTCCTCACCCCAATCCCAAGGAGCTGGAGGGGCAGGATTCCTAGGTGCTCCCTAGCTTCAGCCTCAGGGGTGCCGGGAAACCCCCTTCTGTCCCCCACTCCAAAAATCTGTCCTCTGATACCAGAGGAAAGAGAAGGGAAAAAGCCAAGGAACTCATTAACGAAAATAAACACAGACCTTTCAACATATGGAAATATTTCTAATAATGAGCAGGGCTCTCAGGGGCAGATGATGGATGGATGCGTTTAACTAGCTCTAACACCGCACCAGGCATCTCGGTTTCTTTCAAGTTGATCCCAAATGGATTACTGTGAGTGAATGGGTGCAGTCCTTGCCAGCCTGCCAGGGCCAGGCCATGGTCCTCTTATCCAGCCAGTTCTCATTTCCCTCAAAAGCTACTCACAAAAACTTTTTTGGGGAGTTGGAGGACGGCCAATGCTTTTGCCTTGTCTCAGGAATCAGTGAACTCAGGTTCACTTGGGACAGGATATTATTTCATTAGGCTTCAAAAAAAAAAAAATCCAAACCTTTAAAAAGGAGGAAAAAAAATCCCACAGGAGATGTGAACTCTTATTTCGGTGCACCAGATGCCAAGGAGAGAGAAGAGAAATTAATTGCCTTCTGCAATTTCAGCAGGAAATAGTCAGGGCTTTGCTCGCTGCAGCTCTGGTCAGCAGGGAGCGGCGTGCCAGGTACGGGGGTTGTAAGCAAACGGAGGAGATGGAGGATGGGGAGTGATCGCCGTATGGATCTGTCCACCTGTAAAACTCCAGCCTGAGAGCAGGGCAGAGAAAACCCTTCTGACAGCTCTGCAGGGAGCAGGTCTTGCCCTGCAGCACAGGCTTGGCCGCCCTCCCCAGCCCACCCTGTGACCACCATGCCCACCCCACCCCACCGCCATAAAGCCACGCAGTCACAGAGCTGCATTAGCCACTGACCTTTCGGTAGCAGGCAGTCCCTAAAGGTTGCCTCCTTTTTGCACGGAGCAATATTTTCATTTGCTCTAAGGTTACCAGCCCTCATTTCCCTGCGGGAGGTCCTGTTCTCCTTCCCCAGCTTCTGGAACTCCACTGCTACCAAAATCGATGCTGCCAGAACAAGACAGCAACAGTTCCAGCCCCTTGAGTTACACCGAGGCAACTTCTTGGCAAACCCAACATCTGTCAACATGTCGTGAACAAAAATGCAGGACAGGGGCTTGGGGCAGAATCCCAGTGGCTTTAAGCTGGTTTTGCTCAATTTCCATGAACAGCAAAGGCTTGTTTCACTGGGAAGGAGCAGGAGAGGCTATTGAGCATCCCAACAGCCATAACTCCTCTGGGACAGTCACCGATGTCCCTTGCTTTCCTGGTCCATCATATTGCATTACATCCCCTGGCCTGAGAGGTGGCTCTTCTGACTTGTGTTTCCAAAGGCTGAGCCACCAACAAACCCCGGCAGCCCAGGATGCCCCCCCCTGCAGCCCCCAAATCACAAGCACTCAGTTCACAAGAGCAGTGCTGTCCCAAGCCACAGCATATCTCCAGGCCTCCCCCGCCTTCCATTAAGTTGTAGGGGGCTGCAGAAGCAGAGAGCCCCCCCACCCTCACAGCAGCCAGCACTCAGCTTTTCACCCCTGCGCTATCTCAACAAAGATTAGCAAAACCCAGCCCATGGCTTTGCACTCCCGTTTCCTGCTGCCGAGCAAAACGCCGCCGGCGGCACTGCCGGGGTCATGCGGCCACAGACACAATAGCCCAGCAAGGCTTTCGGGTGCCCCACGTCATCCTCGCCAGACACTGCCTTCCCCTCCAGATCGGCACTTTGCCAAAAGCACCAGGCCAAGTGCCAGCACACAAACTCCCCGGGAGCCTGCGGCCAGGGCCCCCGCAGCCCTCCAGCTTCGCCTTCCCAAACACAGACGAGACTCGTCTGCTCCCTCCAGCATTCCCAACGCCTAAGCACTGAAGGTGGTGGTACACCAAAGAAATCACGGTCTACAGCAACATCCATAGGCATGAACGTTTCTGCCTGCAGAAGAAAAAAGCCTGAGGTCCCTTTCCAAAAGCAGGCAGGAAAAAAAAAAAAAAAGCAATTCTGACTGAGTGCACAGAGCAAAGAGCATCAGCAACCCTGCAAAGTGCTGTAACCGTGCCCTGACAACAGGAATTGATTATGCAGATGTCTACCCCAAACACCCTGGGAGGAAGGCGATTGCCCTGGCGCAGGCATGGAGATGCTCTCTGGCACTGCAGGCTTCTTCCAGGCCAACACTTCCAGCTTGCTCTCTCCTATCCCCATTTACTCTGGTCCTGCACTGCCTGCCTGCGATAGGTCTTGTGAACACTGATAACAGCACAGTGCCTGCTCCAGAGCAGCAGGACAACAGGAGAACATGGAGATCCTCCAGGTCAACCAAGATATTTCCCAGTGATCAGCTCTCTTGTGCTTCCCAGAAGGAATCTGATCTCCTCTAAGGCAGATAGTTATTGTCTGTAGCTGCTTTGATCCACTCCAACACAAAACTGCAAGGGGCAGGTCTGGCCCAAGGACTTCTGGTTGGTCAGTCCAAGCTCAGAGCCAGCCCAGCACGGGGCCACTCTCCACCTAGTACCTCCGGCCAGCGTCATCCCTTCCTCGGGGTTTGCTGCGCTGGCACAGCAGAGGTCCTCCTCACTGTGTTGTCTTGCCAGCATTAAAGACATTTGCCCTGGAGCAGAGTTACCCCTCTTCACAGGTGGATGAGTTGAAGATAAGTCCGATGTCCTGCACAAGGTTGTTAAGGTTTTTAAAGAGTCAGAGCGTTGAGCTTGGCCTCTCACCAGCCCATTGCTCTGCCCATTGCACCAACTTGCCTTGCAAGCCACCCTGCCCAGCATCTGCTTTGAGCAGCCGATACCCGGATAGGCTGCAGTCCCGTCAGGGGGACATTACAGATGTACAACACAGAGAGCATCCCCGCTCCAGGGACCTCCAGCCCCAGGCTGGTAAAGTGCCTACGGCAGTTACAAACCCAGTGCCTTCAGCCATTGCCCTGCCTGGCTCAGGCAAGGCTCGAGAAGGAACTGGAAATCAAGCTTAATCACAGCAGTCACTGTGCTGTCAGGAGTCGGGGAACCTGGACGAGGCTGGCTGGGTCGTTGCAGCGATCGTTCCCACCGTGCATGGAGTTTTGCAGCCAGCTACGCAGCAGCTGAAGCACTCCTGCCTCCCCACAGGTCCCATCCCTGCTCCTGTGCTCCCCGCAGCAGCAGGGTTCAGGTGAGAAAATATCTCGTCTTAGCAAGAAGCTTGACCGGCACAAACCCTCTGAGCCAAAGCCCCGGCACACAGCTGGGGCATGGCAGAAAACAGGGATATGGTGGAAAACAGGAGCAATGCTATGTAACCATCAACACAGAGCTGGAGAAGGGCTGCTTTCTGCAGGGCCTGGATCTTCTTTGGCCCCTGTCCTACAGAGGTAGGGCATGAACCACCCTTGGGAGGCTGTGGATGGGTGTGGACCACAGGGACCCAAGATCAGTCACAGGGGAAGGAAGGATAGTTGTGTGAGCACAGCTATAAGCAGGGCACACGCTGATCCCGTTTCATCCAAGTACAGCTGCCTGCAGAGCCGTCCCCAGCGAGCAGCACCTCTCTCCTTGGCATTCTCCCTCTGCCCCCACCTGCCCTCTCCACCTCTGTCCTCCCACCCCACAGATTAGGAATCGCAAACCATCGTGAACCCTTCCCTCCCAGCTTTCATCCCGGCAGAACAGAGGCGCCCGCACAGGAGCTGATGGGGAGGTGCATGCGAAGCTCCCCGAGTACTTGCCTGCCGTGGCCGTAACTCACCGTGAATGTCTGCCAGTCCTCCCTGGAGTTCCTCCAGAGGACAATGGTGGGAACACCGGGGACGCCCACAGGGCCCGGGTCACCTGGGGGGCCCATCCGCCCCACGGCTCCAGGGTACCCCTAGGAAGACAAGGGCAGCTCCTTAAAACCAGCTGGGGGTTTAACAATCAACAGGCTGGACACAGGCTCTGACTCAAATCAGCCTCTGGGTCTAGGCACATTCCTGGGTTCAAACCAGCTCTTAAGACCCAAATAACCCTGACAACAGGGAAGGCAGAAGGAATGAGCTTCATATGGACATGCCTGTGCCCAGACCCCTCCAAATGCCACAGGTATTGAAGCTGATGCCCGCAGAAGTAGCATGACTCCTGGGGCAATGAGTTTGCCCCTCTACAGCTTGGGAAAGGTGGAAACTGCTGTGCGAAGGTGGTTAGGAGCACTCTCGCTGTTTTACTGATGGGGAAACTGAGGCGCCACCCTTAATCCAGAGCATCTCCAAGCATCTGTCAGTGCACTCGGCAATGCTGGCTGCTGTGGGAGACCACGCTGTGCCGTGCAGGCTGCTGCATGCCGGGTTCCTGGAGCAGTAAGGGCAGCCGTGGGTCTGACCAATGCAGTGCTGGAGGGCAGATGTCCCTCCAAGACGAGCTGGTGGATATAGCATGGGGCTGGACTTTGGGACATGCCAGCATCCCTCCTCCAGGTGACCTGAGCTAAAGCTGCTTCGTCTCCCTGCTCTGTCACCTTTGCAGAGCCACGAAGTGGCTCATAGGAAAGACAGCAGCTTGTCCAGGCAGTCAGCTCAGTCCTGAGCCTGGACGTAAAATACCCAGTAAAAATAGTTCTTTCCTCTTCCAAACGCACATAAAAGGCCACCACACTACAGCTTCAGAAGCTCATACTGCCCTCTTGATGAAAAACACCCAAACCAACCCAAACTATCCATAGTATTTGCCCTGGACACTACAACCCATCCCTTACCTTTCTGCATTTTCCTGGATACTCACTTTGTCTCCTTTGGGTCCCACCAGTCCACGTCTCCCAGGACAACCCTGAAAGGCAAAGGAGGAGAGCTGTGTCACCCTGAAGGGGGAACCCCCCAACCAGGGGAGATCCCACGGTGGCTGGGTGACCAGTGCCATGGCCAGGGCCATCCCGGCTCCAGGGAAGAAGAAATTGAAATGGCTGATTCAGAGCAAACCAGGGGCACCAAGTCTCAAAGAAACACCCTGAGGACCGGTGGGGCAGAAGGTGCGCCCTATTTTATGCTGCTCCCTTCCAGCTCTCCTGCCCTACGACACCTGGCATGAGAAAGCAGCTCTGCTCGGCCAGCTGAATGGTGTAATCCTGTGGCATCCATCACAGAAATGCCCCAGACCATACGGCCAGGGAGCAGAAGCACATTTCCTGACACCTGGTGAGGAAAGGCAGTGTGTTAGGGAAAAATCTCATAAAAGCTGGATCAGGGCCACACACTCGAACAGTAGTTTGGACGAGGATGCAAACATCTGCGGCTTCTAACTTGTGTGAGATCTGATCTAGCCCATCTCTAGTCAAAAGTGCACATTTTGGCCAAGCAGTGACCCCACTTCAGGGCTTACTGAAGCATCTGTCCGGACAGAAACAAAGTCAGATGGGAGATTCCGGCTTTTCTCGATGAAAGAAATCTACCTGGAAGATGTCGGCAGAAACTGATAACACACTGGGCTGCAGCACTGCTGTCCTGGTTTGAATGACACAGGACTAATTTCTCTTCTAATGTTTGGGAAAACTGCACTTTTAAAAGAGTCTAGTGTCTGAATCTGTGAAAATATTTACTTTACAGACAGCTACGGTGTGCAGGTTTCAAGGTCTCAGTGTTTTTGAGCTGGCCAGGTGCAGGGATGAGGAGGAGCGAGACCTGGACACTTGACCCAAGCTGCCCAACAGGGTTATTTTATACCATCGATGGCACGCTCAACAGAAATTAGAAAGTTTGCTGTGAAGCCCTCTCTCCTTTGATGGTGGCGATCCAGAGAACTTCTTTGCCCTGGTGCTGGAGCCCTGAGCCCTAAGCCCGGAGTGCTCCCAGTGTCCCACACCGGCTGTCCACTGCTGGGAGTGCACAGCTTCCTACGGATATAGTTGGCTGAGTATAATCCTTGTGTATTTATATTTGTATCAGGATCAGTATTGGTTCTTTAGTGTTAATAATGTTAATTATCTAGTCTAATTCCATTAAATCTGTTTGTATTTCAACCCCCGGGTTTCTTTGGTTTTCCCAATTCCCCTTCCCGGGTGGGGAGGGGTCATCGGGTGAGAGAATCATTGTCTAAATGACAATAAATTGTTGCGGGTTTCTCAAACCATAACAACAGCGTCTGCCTGTGTGTCTGCTGCAGAGCTGCGGCTCCCATGGCTTCAATTACAGCCACCGTTTTTGTTCCGAGCTTTGCAAACAGCCCTTGTCCACGCCCGGCAGCAAGCCTGGACACCCACACCGGATTACAGCCCCCCAGCACAGACATGGCTGCATCCCTGTGACCACCGAGGCAGTCCCGCTCCGGCAGCAGCCAGCCCCGACCTCCCTGCCTTGTGCCGATGGGATGGGTAAAAAGGCCAAGCTACATGTCCAGAAACAGCTTTGGCACTGAGGGATGTGTCACCAAAGGGACTTTGATCACCTAAAGTGCCCAGATCTGAAGGCCCACAGGGCTCCAGGGCTCAGTTCCCCCTCCCTGGGGGCCGTGTCCCCCGAGCTCGGTTCATGTACGGCAACATGCTCGTGCCAAATGGCACCGGCAGCGATGCTGGCAACTCTGCTCTGATTTTCCAGCCTTGGGTATTAGAATCATAAAATCATTTAGGTTGGAAAAGACCTTGAGATCAAACCTAACACTGCCAAGTCCACCATTGCTGAGGGAGGTAAAATAAAGCAATTCCTGCCCACTGTACCCAACAGTAAAACATGCAGGAGAATGGGCAGGGTCCCCCCCTGTGCCAGGCAGCCCCTCTATTTATCTGCCCAGCACCCTTCCTTCAAGGAGCTGGATGCGTGCTGCTGAGAGACTGGTTCTGCAGGAAGGTACCCAGTCTGGAGTCACTGGGATTTTACTGTGAGCACCACGCGCCTGTTGCAAGGTGCTTGGGGACAGCCTCATCCTCTCCACCTTGAGTGCAGATATAAATGAGATCCTTCAATAAGCCCTGCTTACCCCTGGTACCCCTCCAAAGACCTATGGGGTCCAGTCACTTCTTCTGGGTGCCGCCTCTAGCTTATCTCCTGTGCAGACATTGGTTGGATGGGGCTTTGAGCAACCAGGTCTAGTGAGAGGTGTCCCTGCCCATGGCAGGGGGGTTGGAACTACATGATCTTTAAGGTCCCTTCCAACCCAAACCATTCTATGATTCTATGACATCCACTGCCCTAGGTCCACAGCTGAGATATGCCAGCAGTCGATGGGGTGCCCAAGGAACCCTTCCTCCAACGTGGCCACCAGTGGGTCACAGTACTCCACCGAGGACACTTAAATGCACCAGGACCCTCTCTGAGATGGCCAAAGAGCTATTCCTCATCCTGCTCCTCCCCAGGCGCTGGCCACAGCCACCCCCAGCACAAACACCAATGTTGCAAAGCCAACATGTGCAGTCCTAGCACACAGTGGAGGGACAGGACAGGATCGAGCCACGGGCACAACAGCACCCCCTGAAAGTTGACAGCATCTATTTCTCTCCCTTAAGCAGCTCCCAAGCTGATGTTATTTTGTGCAAACCAAAAAGAATGATTCAGAGCACCAGGGACAACAAACCCAAGGGCTGCAGCATTTCAGGAGAGAAAAATGAAAATCAGCCCAAGAGGTCTCATCCAGAAGGCAGCCAGTGTTTTGCCCTGCAAACCGCACACAGCACCGCTCCGCAGCACCATCCCTCCCTCCTCCTGCGGCGTGACCCAATGGCTGCGGCCCTGGGTGCTGCGGAACAGCGGGTGGCTCCCGGGAAGAAAGCATGGAGAAGGGTTTGCCTTTGCCCATCACCCAAGTTCACGCCATCCCTGACACCAGATGCCTCCAGCAGGATTCAATTTAAGTCTACAAATAGAAACCGCACCTCTGCTCCTAACCAGCTGGTGCTAAGTTTGAGCCACAGAAACTAAAGAAGAAAAAGAAAAGCCTGTGGGGACATACGGACAGCTGGGAACCCCCATGAAACACAGTCTATGAAAGCCAAGGAGCTTTTGAGTACTGGCAACACAATGCAATCCCTGCAAGGAGGATTAGCAAGATCATAAAAATCAGCAGCTTTTAAAGTAAGAAACACTTTCCACTTCTCATGACGTGTTGGATTTTTTTCCCACCAACCTCCAATGCCTTTACAGTGGAGGATGACTTTGATGGGAGCTGAGGGCATTGCAGTCTGAGGGGTCTACAGTCTGTAAATGCCCTGAACAGCATTAGGGCACGAGCAAGACTTGGCAGGATGATAAATAAACCTGCATCCACACCTCCCGACTGGAACAGCTACTCAAAGTGTTTTTGCAAAGGCATAAAAATCTCTGAGGGTGGCAAACGAACCTGCACCAAGGGAGAGGACCCATTGCGGGGTGGGTCAGGGCTGGAGGTCTGTGCCCCACTGGTTTCCCTGATCAACACTGCCAATGAAAGAGGAGAAAAAACCCCACAAGTGAAAAGGTTGATGTTAAAACCCTATTATTTCCAAACCTTTCCTCTAAGAATAATGAGAGATGTCACCCTCAGACACCCACCCTGTCTTGTGCCCAGGTCCTGGTTGCAAGGTTGCCTGAGGTGACGCAGTAAGAGGGTGAGCCAAAAGCCCAGCACACATCACCACTGCCAAAACCAGAGGTAAGGCAAAGTCCCATTCCCAAAGGAAAACCCCCAGATTCTTTTTAATGAAGTTTTCCAAGGCAAGGGCACTGATTCTTTGGTTTCCCTTCCACAGGATACATTTAAACACCCAAAACACCCATCATATCTTTGCCGGCATCACCATAAGCATGGGCCATGGCAGCAGCGAGGCATGTGGGAATGAATTCAGGGTCCCCTGCCTGGGCTGCCACCCTAAAACAGGCTCTACATGCCCAGAACCACCATGGCTTAGGATGGGGCTTGGTGGGACAGAGACCCAAGAAGGCAGGAGGACCTTTGCGGACCAGCAGCAAGGGCAGAGCTCACCTGCCCCCAGCCCTGAGGAGTGGTAACAAAACATCAGGAAAGGTTGGCAGGCTCAGCACATAATTTTTGCAAAAATAGTAGCTCTAAGCATGCATGGCATGTGCCACTGCAGAGCTTCAAGCCTACACCTGCTTGCGCCAGCATCTGAAGCCCAAACTCCTAACACCGGGATGGAGCTGCCTGTACTTATGTTTCCACCCAGGATGCTCATGACCAAGAGAAAACCCATCTCAATGCTTTCTACAGGGGGAAAAAGCAATTCCCTCCCATCTGGGTCCCCTCCTCGTGCTGCCTCCCCTCCTGCTGGCTGACAGCAGGGCTGTCAAATGCCGTGACGTTTCCTCCACTCCCGGGATTTTTTCATCCTTCAGCATCTGTTCCTTTTGCCATTTTCTTCTATTTTTGCAGGCAATAGCTTCAGCAGCAAGGAGATGGCTCGAGAGGGAAGCTAGCACTCCTAAATTTAACCATCATCCTATGAAGCCTGGCTCATCGATGACTAATGTAGTGCCAGGTCCCTCAAACACAGCCGTAAAAACAGCCGTGTGTGGAGACCTGCCCTGCGGCATCCAGATGATCTCCCAGGGCAGCCCCAAGCTCAGGGCATCCTAGATGGTTTTCGCATGGGTATCTGCCCAGGTGGGAGGAGAAGGTGCCTGTGGTCACTTCTGGCAGTGGCACTGGGTAAACGAAATGCAATTTTCTAGAGAAATTGTTAAGAAAATTTAACCAAATTAGGGAAATCATTTTGGCAGAAGAAATAAACATGGAAAAATATGTAAAAACATTTTTCAGCTACTTCTCAATGAAGACTGATGACTTCGCTAAAGATTTATCTATTCAAAGTTTACTATTTTTTTTAGTTTCCCTTTTTTCATCCACTACGATGGATGAACAATCTGAAAAATAATCAAAACTTATTTCAAGACAAATTCAATGCTCTGCTTTGAACCACCACAAATTTTGGGATGCCGCACCGGTAGAGAAGCAAAGGACAGCGATGCCATTGGGCCCACAGGCTGATACCTGGGGTTTCCTATGGGGACAGGGGCCAGAGGAGACAGCTTAGTCCCACTCCGAGCCCCTCAGCCTGCCTCTGGGCAGGACCAGGGTGAAATGAAAACTGACAACATATTTATAGGACTTGAGACCATCTCTAGGGCGGGGGGAATAAGGGAATCATCTTCTCCTCTCCAGTTGCTGGTGAAGTTTCTTCAGGGACATCAAAACACCTTCTTGCAGGGCCAGGTTGGTGCACAGCCCCATGCTGCCTGCACGGAGAAGGTTTCCCTGCCCAGTTGCCCACGGCGAGCTGCTGGCACCGTAGCTCAGCAGCCTGCAGCCACCGCCCACTCTGGAGAGGAAGATGCACCACCACCCATCCCACCCTTCCCACAGCCATCACCTCCACCACTCACCGGCAGCCCTGGTGGTCCTGGCAGCCCTGGTGGTCCCGGCTTCACATGACCCTGCTGCCTGTGTGCCATCGGCAAGACAGGATGCCCCAGACGGGCAGCGACATCCCTGAGCCCTGGGACAGTGGGGCTGGCTGCTACCAGAGGATGCTCTGGGACACCCATAGCTGACCCTGTCCCCAGGGGACCTTTGGGTGCAGCTGCCTGAGGTGCCGATGGGGAGACCTTGGCAAAGGTGGCAGGATCATGCAGGCCAGTGATGGCATCACCGGGTTTGCCGGGCGAGAGCTGCCGCCGGGTGCCCATATCACCCCTCAGCTTCTCTGTGGTGATGTTCTCCTCCCGGGGATCAGAGGCACGCTCCTTCTTGGCTGCTCTGTGTGTTTTGGTGGAGGGTCCTGGGTGGATAAAAGCACCATCAGGTACCCAGTCATCGTGACGGTGGGCAGGAGAAATGGAGGAAACCATAACTATGGACTCACCAGAGCTACCAGTGACCCACAGGCTGCTCCTGCCAAACCCTGGCCTGCCGGGGCCGGTAATTTTATTATACGTAGAGTTCAACAGCTCAAAGCCTTCATCCTCAATAGAAAGGCTGCCCTCTTCCTCCTCAGCTGACGACATCTCGGTAGCAAAGAGTGAAGTCAGGGCGCTCCCATCAGGCTGGAGGTTGAGGGTCTCCTGGGCATCCTCCCACTTCCAAGGAGGCCCCAGGGTCAAATCTGTGTTGGTGAGTCTGGAGTCCTGAAAAGGAAGAAGTGGGGAAAAAAAAAAAAAAAGAAATTTCAAATTTTCACTTTTCTTTTCCCCCCTTTCCCTGCTCAACACACTTGTGCTTCTTAATTTCCCACGTGCCTGAATGCTGCTGCGGGGGATGAGGCAGCTCCAGGCAGGAGCCCCCGAGCTCCGGGACAGCTCGTCAGCAACAGGCAGGTCAGTTCTGCCACCTACAAAACAAAACTCCCCCTCTGCAAAGGACATGAGCCAGTTGTCGGCATGGGCCATGCTAACACGAACCGCCTGCTCACAGTCCCACTGCAATGATCCCACACACCATTTTCTGTGCTGGAGGGGCATCAAGAGAAGAGCCCATAGCCTAATGACAGAAATCCAAGCTTCAGAGTAGTTACTAAAACAATTAAAGCAAATGCATAGAGTTACACCAGGGATCGGTTTGTCCCTTTGGACTTTGATTTTGCTGCTTCTACATATTTCAAGGCTGCTAGTGGTCTCAGGAGAATGGTACAGGAGCTTGCAGCCCCCACCACATATCTCCTTCTCAGCCAAGCAGCTGCAAACCTTCAAGGGCTGGGAAGGGAAGGCAGACGCAAGCCCAAGTAGAGCCTCCTGGATGCTTGCAGCAAATTAATTTAAGGCACAGGCTTGCCAGGGACCCACTCTGTCTTCAGTGGCCACGTTAAATGGTCCCTGAAGGATAGTGCAGGTCACAATGGCTCCTTCAGCCCTACAGCCATCAGCAGAGCCCAGGCACTACCCATGGATGGAGGAAAACTGAAACGTTGGTAGAAATAGCTACACTAAAGACAAAAGCGCTGAATGTGAAAAAGGAGTTAAACTTTAGAGAGTTACCTGCATTTAAAACACACATCAATTTTACATCCAGCACCAGTCTAAGTGTCTCAGACTGGGCTTGCACACTGAGCCTTATGCGCATAGACCCTGGGTTGGGTTTGTTGGTGGGTGTGAAGGACCTTCGCCTCTCCTGGAACAGCTGGCAGCATTTCCGTCAGCCCCTCATGCCCACCACCCCCAACTGAGAGCTTGCTCCGCACTCCCGCTGAGCTCCATGGGGCATGGACAACCCAGCACATGGCACTGAGAAGAGCTGGTGGGACCTCAGCCCCGGCTGGTGGCTCCTTGGGGCTGGTGCCATGAAGACATAGTCTGTGAAAAGTCACTAGAGGGAGATGCAGGCCCACGCTTGCCTTGCGGGGCTGCAGAGAGGTACAAGGAGATATGGACTATCCTTCTCATCGTCCCTCCCATGCTCTCTTCTGTTGATTGAACCCATTACTTGGCTCTGATTCTGCTCTGCACCACAGACCTAAGATGCATGCTTGCTTGGGAGCACCAAGGTGGATTTTCATGAGCAGCAAGCAGAAAAAACAACAATTTCACTGCCAGAACTGGTGATTCTGCAGGTAAGGACTCAATGGTATAGCAGCAAAACACCACTTCTGGAGGGCCCTGGGAGGCAGAGGACATCCAAAGGCAGCAGGAGCTGCTGAAGCCTTTGATCTGCTGCTGGATGCCATATCTTCAGATTGGAGATTTCCAAACTCTTCCCATCTCAAGTGGGGAGGAAAAGTAAAAATTTTCATTTTTCAATTTTCAAATGTCAAGTTTGAAGAGTTTCTTTTAAAAACATCTGAAATGCTTTGCTCCTGATTGTGAAAACTTTTTTTGGGATGGGTCCTGTATTTTTTTGTTATATAGAATTCATTATAATTTACTTTGATTTCAAGCTTTCATGCATAAATGATTTTATAAGCTAAAACCCATCTCAAATCAGAAAAAAAGTGTCTTGTTTTTTTTTTAAATATCAAAATGATGTATTTTGACAACCTTTTTTCCCTTCTAAAAGCTACCCCAAAAAGACTTTCCCCACAAGAATTTCTAACTAAGGCAAATCAGCATTCTCCTAAAAAATTAGCAGTGCCAAAACCTACTGCTGTTATCAGCCATGGAACACAACCCCTGGACGCCTCCACAGAGCATCTCCACGCTCATGCCCACTGGAGGAGGATGGCTGTGCCCACAACGCACCCACTTCCATTGGTCCCTCTGCTGTTGGGGTAGGTAAATACACAAGGGATGTATCTAAGACTACAGAGGAACACACCCTGGGTCACATCCAGGTCTCACGCTACCTGACCCATGCTGCTCTCTAAGCCCTGCAGCTGCGACTGAGAGGGGCTTGGGGCCAACCACCCCCAATTCCCCTTGAAGCCACCCCCACAGAGACAATATTTTTCTGAGCCAAGACAAGTTGCTGTGTATAGAGCTTTTTGGAAAAACAGGAATATTCCCACTTCCTCAGCCCTTAACACAAATTTTTCACCCCACTGGCAGACATAGACTCGACCCCCCAAAGCGGGAGGCAATGGCAGTGTCAATGTGTCGCTGTCACTCTGCTCCTATGGCCAGCGCTATGTCCCAAGCCAAAGGACCAGCATTCCTCTATTACCAGGATTCTTATGCCCCAAATGACATCGATAGCCATATTTTTAAAAAAATGGCGTCTACACTAGGTGTTAAGAAGGCAAGTGGCAACCTTGCACCAAGGAGGAAGGGTTGAGAAAGGTCAGGATGAGGCAGAAAAGACAAAAAGCAAAGGAAACAGAGATGGCAAGCGGGAAATCAAAGACCAGAGGTGACCAGCCAGCTCCTCCTTCCCCAGAGACCTCTAACGAGGACCCGTGGACCTGCCCTGCAGACTGGAAAAACCACTGGATGCAAATGAAGGGTAAAATGCATAAAACAGGAGAGAAGGGAGAAGAGATTTAGAAACGGAAAAGACAACCCTAATTCATCTCCAGCCAGCTCCCTTGAGCTGGCTTTAGCAATTAGATGCTCTCAGATTTTCCCTTGGGCAGTACTCAGTCCACGGTTCAATCTCCAGGCAACCTCGTTACCCTCACAGCCCTGAAGAGCAAAGGAAGATAAAGACTGCATTTCCTAAACAGTACCCAATGTAAAATTCAGGGAGACTGGGGAAAGTAAGCTGTAAAAGCTCTGCACAAAGTCATCAGAGCACAGCACCTGAAGGGGACAGGCTGCTATGGAGCTGTTGTCATCGAAAGAAATGCTAATGTACAGTGAATGAGCCTGCAGAGTTTGGAACAAATTAAAACATGCTGCCAATTAAATCACAGCGGTTTTGCTGCCTTCGAGGTGGAGAGAAATCAGGCTTCAAATCGTGAGAGCAGGGAAGCAGCCAGTGCTGGACCTGGAGCATCGTGGCAAGCTCTCAAGTGTGGCCAGCTGGCATGTCCCTTCCCTCACCCAAGTGTCCTCGGGGACCAGCCCATGCCCTCGGCTCGGCGACACAGGGAGGCTGGGAAGCTGCTGGTGGCCATCAGTTGGAGGAAGCACTGCAAGCTGGGCAAAGCTTACCACGTGGACACACTCCGCACTGCATTCAAATTGCAATTAATTACGTTTTTTTGGTGCTAGAGTAGGTTTCAGGCAGACCGGGACCTGCGCTGACCTCCCCTGCGGTCCACAGAGCACAGCGCTGAGCGGGGCACCGCTAGGAGTGGGACCCGAGGGCAGGGCAAGCCCTCTCCCTGCCACCCTTCGATCAGCATCAGCTAACCAGAAACTCCACCCAGAATCAGAGAATCATTTAGGTTGGAAAAGACCTTTAAGACCATCTAGTCCAACCACTGACCCTACTCTACCAGGTCCCCCACTAAACCATGTCTCTAAGCACCACATCTACACGACTTTTAAACACATCTAGGGATGGTGACTCAACCACCTCCCTGGGCAGCCTGTTCCAATGGTTGACAACTCTTTCCGTGAACAAAACTTTTTCCTAATGTCCAACCTAAACCTCCCCTGGCGCAACTTGAACCCGTTTCCTCTTGTCCTATTGCTAGTTCCTTGGGAGAAGAGACCAGCTCCCATCTCACTACAACCTCCTTTTAGGTAGTTGTAGAGAGCAATAAGGTCTCCCCTCAACCTTCTCTTCTCCAGACTAAATAATCCCAATTCCCTCAGACACTCCTCATAAGACATGTTCTCCAGCCCCTCAGCACCTTTCCAGCAGAAGGACCTGTGGTTTAGCTTTATGTTCATAAATGTCAGAAAATAACCAAGGAAAGAGCATTCCTCTCCTGTGACAGCACCCACGCAGCCTGTCAGCAAACCAGCACAGCCCTGCCAGCCCCATTCTCCTCTAACCCTACAGCCTTCCTCATGGAGGAAAGATCCAAATCTCAAGGAAACCACAGACATCAGCTCGTCGACCCTTCATGCGTTTTTTTTTTCCCAACACCAAAGTTGCTGGAACGGGGGTTGAAGCCATGCAGCATGTGGGGAGGGCGAGGACAGAGCCGCCAGCATCAGCTTTACCCACCACAAGGTCAGATTTGTGCTCCCCTAGGGCAGCAGAGGCTCTCAGGAGGACAAGGTAGGATCCTTTGGTGCTCTCCCATCATGCACGCTATCAGGTATATGCTTTCCCTCCCCTTGCACTTGGGTCCAAGGCAAAACAGGGCTGTGAAACTAGAGCTGAGGCAAGGCAGAAACCTGCCCTCGCTACAGCAGGCTCTCTCCCTCTGTCTCCATTTTGTAGCCCCTTCACACACAGTGTAGTCATTTCTCTCCTTTTTCCTTGCCACACAGCACTACTGGCTGTCGGGGAGAGGGAGCCCCAAGGGATTAATAACAGTTTGTATTAAAAGCAGACGCTATTCATTCAGGCTAGCTCCTACCTAGCCACACATCACCCAGCCGACACAGAGACCATCAGCGCCCTGAATTAAATTAATCTTCCCAAACGTATCAGAATCAATGGATTCAATCACTTGAGGGTAAAACCCTTCAGAGGCTCCTTCAATGTAACATATAAGCCAGATTTCAACTCCAGTAAAAAGCCCCCCTATCACTAGCTTTAACTAACTTGGTTTTCAGTCCTGTTTCTGTTTAAGCAGGATGACTACGAGCTGGCAGTGGTCAGTAAAGAGCTGTAACACACAGACTCTAGCACAGAGTTTTTATTTTATTTGATTTTATTTTAAACTAATACCATTAAAAAAACCCCTAGTTTATTTTACAAAGTCCTTTTGGGCAAGCAATCAAATAGAGAGCTGCAGAAAAAGTGTTCTGGCTAAAACTCAAATCCATCATTTGTACATCTTAAAACCAGTTCAGCTGTTAATTACGAGCAACCACATTCCCTGCAAGGTCACCTTCCCACAGAGGATGCGAGAGGAGCCAAAGGGGAACCGAAGGGACCTGCAGGCAGCTGGTTCACCCTCCTCAGCCCAGCCTAGCACTGCAGGGCCGATTCCTTGCCCACCCCAGCAAGGAGACCCACGTCCACCTTGGGAAGGGAACCGCAGAGCACGGGGCAGGCCTGGAGACTCCACAGACCCATGGTTGAGGTGCCCTCAGCTCTACCCCCGAACCCACAAAGCTCACACTTGGCCAGTTATACAACTGCCGGCCACCTTCCCAGCGCCTGGCTCCTGTGGCTCGTCCAGGAGGAGTTTCTGGGTAGTCTAAGATGGTAATTGCTCCTGTTAGTGCACTATAATTAGCAGCCACTAGCTCACTTTCCTCCCTGAACAATGCTGTCCACAGCCCACATAATTTGTTAGCAAACCTGGGCAAAAGCGGTGGCAGCGCCATACCACACACTCCAACATCTGCCCAGCAAATATATTTAACGTTATTTGTAAACCTCCAACTCCAGCAGCTGGAAGTCTGGAGGAGAGCATCTGAAACATGAAAGGGGCTGAAAACTCATCTCGGGGGGAGGCAGAGGGAGTTCATGTACCTCCCCATCCTCCTCCTGGCACAAAGGAGGCTTGGAGGTGAGGACCAAGCCTTAGATGCTCCTCGACGAGCTTCTTCTTGCAGCCACGCACAGTAATTAAACCCTCTGCAATCCCAGCTGCATGACTCAATTTTGGGTTTGGCACACAGTAAATCCAACAAGAAATGAGAGCTGGTGGGGGCAGGGACTTGGCCTATTTGTAAGTTCCAATTAAAATAGTTTTAAAAATCAAGTCATTCTTGGTTAGCTTTGGTTTTTGCTATTTCTAGTCCTATTTTGTAGTGGGGATGCGGAGGACCTCTTCAGCTACCCTCAAAGAAAATTCCTTGGCTTTTTATTTTGTAACCAAACTTCTGACTCATGAACAGACCTGCAGCAATGCAGGACATTAAGAAAGGGCTTTTCAATCTGAAAGTGAAAATATTTCATTTGAGATGGAACAAAAAGCAGTGCTGAGCCCTGCCTCAGGCTGCTGTGACCTGGGTACCAGGATCTGCTGCAGGTTCCCATCTCCTGGGGCACCTGAGCCACCCAAAGATGCAGCGAACTCCACAAGAGGCATTTTCTCCTTTCATTTAAGTAGACACCGACATCTTTTTGTGGAAAATAGAGGCCTTTCACTTCCAAGCTCCATCTTGGAGACCATGGACCATCATCACTATCTCCCAACCTAAACCCCCACACCGGACATGCAGCTCCAGCTGAGCCAAGTGGGCGCCCACCAAGACCTGGGGTTGCAGGAGACCCGTTGGCTTCACAACAGTCCTGCTCTCACTTGGAGCTTCCTTCTAGCCAAGGCCTTTGCAAATAATTAACAGCAAGTCAAGGAAATAAAAGCACCCAACAGAGCCATAAAAGGGAGGACTTGGGCACTAGATCAGAAGTCTGCACTGGCCCAGGGAGCTGGGGGAAGGCGCAGAGGGCAGGAGCAGCTCAAGACTTTCCCACCGCAGGGATTGACCAGTTTCACAAAGGACAAGGACGGACAAGTTCAAGGGCTCCTACAGCAAGAGAAAAACCTTGCTGGATGATTTCACGTTCCCTGCTCACAGGCAGAAGAAGTCACACACAGAGCCAGCCACATGCATCCATCTCTAATATGAGCACCAGGGCAGAATATCCAGGTGTTTACTGCCCACAGAGCATCTCCGGGGTGAGCAGTGGCCTGCCCTGGTCCCCAGGGCCCACTGGCCAGGAGGTGCTGGCAGGTTTTTCAGGACATTTTCTCATCTGCAGCACTGGCTGCTGCCATGGAGACTGGGCTCAGGTTGCCATGGGCTGCCATGTGAATGCCTGTAACAAGAAAGCTCTTAAAAATCAATGGGCCGTTACATGGGAGTCTTTTTTTTCATTTTGCTGTTAAACCACTAAAAAAGAGAAGCCACCTGATGCCTAGATGTACCTTGAAGTTCCAGGCAAAGAGGCTACAAAGGTCCCATCAAATCCACTAAAATAACTCGGCAGAGGTATCGCTCCACTCAGGAAACCAGAGGGGAGGTTGCTAAACACCTTCCCTTCACCCCATCGCACACCACCAGTAGCACACATCCTCACTCTGTCCCCCCAGAGATGCTGACGTGTGCTTGTAAAACCTTGCCTGAAGGCACGATAAAATTTGGTCCCTGATGCAACCAAGCCTGCCATCTTACAAGCCAGGCCTCCACCCCAGCCTCATTCAGCTGGAAGGAGGTTTTGCTCAAGGTTTGGAGCCTGCATCCATGCAGGTGCTCAGGAGCATCACCATGGTCCTCCCTGCCCAGCTGTGGTGCTGTGACCAGTGCCTCGCACCGCAGAGGAAACCCTCCTGCCAAAGTCTCAGGATACCCTTTGGAGAGAACATCAACAGCTCTGTTCCTCATTTATATGTACCAGACAAGCTCCTATGAGGGGGACAAATGTCAGCAGAGACACATAACCCCCTGTTGACTGTCACTGCAGGAGAGCAGCTCTCTCGAGGGGAGCAAGGTGAATATTTGTTCTCTGTGCAGCAGTCCATGAAGGGGACAGAAACAACAGCAGTTTCTTTAGGAGCCAAAAGAAATAATTTGTTTTTTTCTTCCAAAAATTAAATTCCAAAGTAGTATGGTTTTGATGTTACATTTTTGTTGCTTTTAGGGGTGTTCTGATTAAAAACACAGTCTTGAAATATAGCTTTAATGGTGAGAAAAAAAAAATAATCTGTATGTCTCCCTCCAACCAATTTTGCCAGTTTTGATCCAAAGTGCTAATTTCCTTAAAACATTTTGCAACAAATGAAACCACGGTATTGAAAAGTTTCAGCTGCGACCAATTGTAAGAGATCTTGGTGCCTCATTCTGTACATCTTGAAGAGGAAAATTAATGAAAGGTACCAGCACCTCTCTGCTCCACGGGGCATGGTGGGGCTGGATGATAAAGCCCATTGGCGTCAATAGCCAGAAATCATTCGACAGGCAGAGGACCAAAGGAGGCCTGGCTTAAAAAGATGCCGGAGACCCTGCCTCGTGAAAACAACTCTGCAAAGCCACAGATTTAAAAGCCAGTTCTTCAAAGAAAAGTCTCCTGTGGATGAGACGTCTAGGCACAGCTGGCAGATGGCAGCAGGTGAGAAAGAGGACAGTGGGAAGCCAGGGCTTACAGCCTGAGCTCTGTCCCCACTTTCCTAAAACAACAGGTTTAAATGTTATTTTTACCAGATGCCCAGATCGTATTAAAAAGAAGCTGTGAGGCACTGCAGGGGCAGGAGCTGAAGCATTCAGGTATTCAATAGGTGAAGCCAGTGCAGAACAAATCCATAGGACACACACCAGGCAGGGGATGCCGACTCCCAGCGGGAAGCCGGGGTCCAGCCCTACCAGCCTGCACTAACGCAGCGTGGAATTCCTACACATTGCAGACGAGCATTTTTTAATTCAACTTCAACGTCTGGCATGGGAAAGGTCTATACTGGAAACTCTCATCTGGTGAGCTCAGGGGAAATGGGTCTCTCAGCTAAAAGTTACTGGTCTCTTAGGCACAAGTAATCATGACTGAATTATATTGGTTCTGTGTAAACAGGACAAAAAGCCAAAATCAATAGCATACATGCTCATGCCTTTAAATAGGCCAAATTTAGAGAAGAACCAGCTGAGAAAGACAAATTGGGAACTGCTTTAAACAGCTCGGGAGTTGTCCAAAAGCATGAGAGTTGAGGCAGAAGGCATGCGGGTTTCAAACCCCTAGAAATTAGATATGGGAAGTGGGGAACAAGCACAAATTGAAAGCAGCCATTAAGGATGCTAAACAGGAGTTAAAAAAAAAAAAGGAATCTGCATGTGATAAGCAATGCAGAGTCTACGATTTGCAGAAAATCAACTTGGACAAGGCAAATAAAGACAGGAGAAGTCTGACCCAGCCATCCCTCGTTGCAGGACAGGGTCCCCATTGTGGCCCCCTGCCACGTGGCCGAACCGCCAGCAGCGGTGTGGGGAGATGGAGCCGGCGAAGCCGCATTTCTGTCGACGCTTGGGAAAAGCCAGATGACATAACCAGATGACAACGAAGTACTTTCCATTCCAGAAGTGACAAGGAGGAGGGGTTTCTCAATGCCGTCCCAATAATTCGAACTAAAAAGCGTTAAAATAGAAGGCTCTCCTGAACACGAGCACCGATTTTTCTATTTGGCTCAGAAAGCTGGGGAAGCTCCAGGGGACTGGGAAAAGGCTTTATGTTGTGCCAATATGCAAAAAAACCCCAGGCAAACAGGAGGCCTTGAATAATTACAGACCTCTTCCCTCAAGCCGAGCCCAAGCAAAAAAACAGAGCCACTGATATGGGGCTCATTAATAAAGAAACCACAGATAATGTAATTAATGCCATGGTTTTGAAAAGAGTTGCTGTGTAACTAACTTGGTATCTTGCCTGAGGAGATTAAGAGTGTTTTGTTGACAGAGATAACAGTGTTGATGTAATGTTCCTAGACTTCTGTAGGGCTTTTCAGTTAGTACGGCTCGATACCATGATCCAAAAACTCGACTGACTTTCTAAATGGAACACAGGTTGAAACCCAGCTCAGAACGTATCTCCCAACAGGAGACCAGACAGCTAGCATAACGTGCTGCCCTAATTTTCAGCTAGGTTGGACTAGGTAAAATGTATCTCAAAGCTTAATGTCTTCTCTCAGGAAACATGTTTTTGTTAATAAAAGCCTCTTCTATCCAACAGGCAAAGGTACAATATGATTTACAAGCTCAAGATCAGAGAAAGATGATTTTAAACTATTTTTTTGAGCACATTCTAGCACCAAGCCTCTGGAAGAGGCTCAATCATGGGAAAGTTGAAAATTGATGCTGGACTCCTTGTTAAGCAAGCTGCACTGATTTAAAGGAGGGATAATCGCCAGGAAATCCTACGGGCTGTGTTCAGCAGTAGATTAGGTCAGACATAATTACACCTTTGGATCTGCAGCAGGAGTCTGGGGAAGAAAAACCCCTTCTGGTGCTCAACACAGCCTTCCTCCGCTCCGCACCGGCCCTTGCTTCCTCGGGGAGGTGCGCAGGGCTGCAGCCCTCAGCTGAGGCATCACCCTATCCTTCTCCAGGTGCTTCGGGCCAGAAGTGCAGGATCTTGTGTGCAGGAGACATTTGCTCAACCAAAACTGGAATAGCTCAGCCCGGTGATCCCCCGCGTCACTGCTTTCTGTAACCCAAGGCAGCAATACTTGCTCACAAGTTTCATGTATGGCACCCAAGTGCTGGATTTGGGAAGCAAATAGGTTGTAAGCCTACATAATAAACAAGATAAATTATTCCTTTTTGGAGGTCCACGTGAGCTGCCTGATAAGTGCTCTGTTTTCACAGGGAAATGTTCAGGGCTTCTGGGTATCCTACCCAGGCAATCAGAAACTGGAGCAACCCAAACACCTCAACACTCCTGCAAACTCAACACCCAGGGGCCAAATTCAGGCTGGAAAGACTCCGACGGACTTCCCGTGCTGCCTGCTGCGCTCTCACTGAGCACAAGTGCCTCTCCTCCAACAGCCCTTTCCAAAGTAAAAACAAAATCAAAAACCATTTCTAAATGACCCTCAGGCAGAGAGCAGCCTTGCTGGTGGCTGCAGGCAGAAGTGGCTGCCCCAAGTACACAGCCCTGAACCTGCAGTAGGACACGAGACACTGGCGGGAAGCTCAACGCCCCGTGAAGATGCTCGAGCAGGAGCAGAGAAGCGGTTGATCAAGCCCTTGCTGACTTTTCTGGCTTGCTGTATGCCAGAAGTATTGCAGCCAGGGCACAAAACCTGAACCCAGGCAGAAGGTCAGATCATAAATGGTTGAAGAGTAGCTGTAATTCTCGGTAGAGGATGCCTCAGGACTTGGTTCAATGGAATAACACTTTATTTCTTTGACATGGGGTGGTGGTTAAAAACCACTGCGGTTCAGATCAGCATACTCCTTTCACTACGTTTATCACACAGTGGGTTTGAGGAGCAATAAGTTATCCATAGACACTTTATCCTACCTGAAAAACCAGTTTCAGAGATCTTCAGATGGCTGAGGTATTAGAGCTATCAGAAACGAGACCACCCATCTCAAGATAACACCTGAGAGCAGCGGAGACATTGCTGGGCTCAAGCTGTCAGTCACCCTTCCCCCATCAGCCCTCGCTACAACCCCACAGGGATATTTGGTAGTAGCCCAGGTTATCCAAGGAGCTGCCAGCCCGAAGGCCAAGGGGACCAGTGGGGTGGAGGAGAGGCAGTTCCCCCATGGGGGCTTATCTCTGTTAGGCAGGATGGACCAAGGGCAAGCAGTTTGTGACAGGTATTTTAAAGACTGACATCCAGCGTATGGACATGTCCCCAGTTAGGCAGGCTTCAGAATGCTCTGATTTTAAAGGAAGGATGCTCTGGTAGTACTTTGACGTTAGGCAAAGATACTAACAAGAAATTAGCAACTAAATTTCCATTAACCACTTTCAAAAATTATCTTTAAGATGGACCTTCCTCCTAGTTTAAGTGGAGCCAGCATTTCCTTTGACACACACACACAAAAAAGATATTCTCCCCACCCCCCCACCCCTGTTCTCTCCATAAGAATTATTTCTAATCCTCAAGAGCACTGCATTGTGATCTGCCTAATTCAACTGGGATGGTCCTTGGTGTGATCAAAAACTAGCAAGAAAGTCCTGTAAAGGCAGACCTTTTACTCTGTATATTGGATATTTAAAAACCTCAAAAAACCACAAAACTTTTAGTTAAAACTCAGACTTGGTAACAAACAACATAACCTCACAAAAAAAAAAAAATTTTTTTTTTTTTTTTTCATCCTGGTCTAGTAGCATCCAAGCTCATTTTGCTCCACGTTCTCTGCTGCCACCAAGCATTGCCTGACCCAGCAGAAATAGAGGCTCATGACTCGTGCCGCACAGGACCATCTTCCCCTGCTTAAGCACGTGCAAAAGCCGGAGCAGAGTCAAGTGTCTGCCCAGCACACGCTTCTGGTTCATTTGGCCTCCCACTTCCTGGAAGCGCTTCTGAAAAAATTACTTGCAAGGAGGTGCCTGGCTGCTGACTGACACGTGCCATAAAGCCAGAAGAGTGACACCAGCCTCACCCCACAACTTCCCTTTCAGGCTGAAGGACGGCCTGAAGTCTGCTCAGGGATTCCTCCCAGCCCACCACCGTGGAATCGGGCCACCCGCTAACTGGGAAGATGTCATGCTGCAGGACAAGACTCTCGCCAAATTCTAACAGCAAAGTCCAGGCTGAAAACTTTAAATCCTTGCAGAAGCGCTCAGATGCTAATAAGAGACCTACCTTGGGGTTTTTTTAAGTTCTGAAGACCAAAATGGATGGTCAGGAGGAGGAACAAGCCGTCCCTGCTGCCAAAATGCCATATTTGTACGCACAGTGACCGTGCTGGACTACTACTGAGCTGTTACTATTTAAGGAGCTAGCAGCAGTTTTAGGATCAAATGAGACTGAAAGAGTGACTTCAACACCGATTTTGTTCAATAACTAACGCGAGCACGGCATGTCTGCTCTTTCATGAACAAACCGAGCGTTTTCATAGAGCTTTCACAGCATTTTTAAATCCAGAAGAAATCTCAGAAGTCACTTGAACTGTCCAGATAATTAAGCCTGTGAAATTTTGCCTCGTTGGAAATCAGTGGGATTTAAGCTTTCTTTGACTTTTGGTTGAATGGCTTTAGGATCCCAGATCAAATTGCTGTGGAAAAAGCCATTCAGTTTAGTAATCAACTCTGCACTTGCTCGCATTCAGTGCAGGCAGACAAAGACAAGACAAAAGGAAGGAGAAGTAGCTCAATACCATCCATGTCTTAAAGATTACTCATAAATTACAATCTACTCCTCAAACAAAACCCCAAAAACACCACAAAAAGAATAGACTGCAATTCAGGTATAATTTAGGCTGCTTGTAATCTATTGCCTTCATCCACTTACATCTTCTTCCACCATCACCCTAGCCCTCCATAATTATTTAGCTCTAATTAGCAATTAAGGAATTCACCAATACACTAATTTATGTCTAAATGAACAAAGGCACGGAAAGTGTAACTACAAAGTATAGCTTTGGATCATCCCTGCAGCAAAGCTGATCTGCTCTTCATTATTTTCAAACTGTAACACATTAGTAGCGCATTTTTTCTTTTAATAAATCCAAACGTCAAAGATCCCGAGGCGTCTCTGGTCCTGATTAAGTGCTTGAAAAATAAACTTGTCCCAAATCCAGAATATTGTTGGTCTTCCCCTGTAGACCTATGAATTTCCCCACTTTTCTTATTACGGCAATATCTCACCAATTCACACCAGTCGCTGGGAGAACCGCTGCCAGTGAAGCCGGCTGGCGAACAACCGTTGGATGGGGGAGCACATCCTAAACAGGATCCATCAGGACTTGAGGACTAATTGCAAGGCAGTAGAGACCACCTTTCAGGCATGCTCAGGAGGAGTGGTTTTGCCACCTCAGCTCATTATCATCGTTACAAACCCAACCCATACGCACCCCTCATCAGCAAACCAGCTCACCTGAGCCTGCCTGCTGCCGCAGCCCCTGTGCCACGGTTAAACCCTGGAGCGGACAGTGCGAAGCCAGCTGCAAAAGGCCACTTGGCCATGCATGAAGCACAGTCTTCATGAGGAGTTTGCAAGGGGCAGCCAGACAGTTTAAGCCAGGCATGAGAACAGAGACTATCCCCAAAGGGTTAACAGCACCACCTGGGAGGGTGAGGGGAATACAGAAAGGAGTCCCTACTGCTCACACACACACAAAAAAATCTCAATTTACATTTGCTGGCAGGTTTTCCCCTCAGGATGTCTGTTTGCATGAACTCGAACAACAAACCTTGGCTAGAAATCCTAAATAAAGTAGAAACACAAAGGCCTTGCAGCCCGCCTCACTCAGAGCGATCCCCCATCCGCCCTGATGCATGCAGAGGAGCTGGACACATGCTCCAAGCTCCTGCTGGGTCAGAGCAGCTCCAGCAAGGAGGCGGCAGCCCCCAGCCCCATGAGCACCAGTGGGACTCAGGAGCAGCCACCCCTCTCCCACCGCCAGACTTCCCCAAGGAGCCACGCCAAGGAAGCGTGATGCTTTGTAACGCCCAGAATCACAACCCCCTCCTCCCACTGCAGAGCTTCAGCCCTTCCCACCTCCTCCACCATGGCGAGCAGCAGCAGCAAGTCCTCTCCAGGCAGACATCACGTCCCACACGTGGGCAGAAGCAGCAGTCATCCAGCCTCCCGCTTTTTCCCCGTACCATGCAGAGACCTGCCACCCTGCCAACCTCACCCTTTCCTTTCCTCCAAGCAAATCCAGCCACAGCCAGGCTCACCAGCAGATCCACAAACACCTCTGTGCACGCAGTGGCCTGATCCATCTCGTCACCACCTTCATCAAGCCACCCCTCTTGGGCACAATCTAAATGCACAGAAAGGTCACCTAAACTCACCTTGGCCTCCACCAGCTCCGAGACATGTCAAGTTACAGTCAAACCATTAAAGAGAGATACTGCAATAAAGCAAATAATAACTAGTAGCCTTGCCTGGGTATTTTGGCTTTTTACCTGATTGCTCGTTAGAGCAACTTGTTTCCCCAGCAGACCTTATGGTGGTGAGACAGACCAGAGGGACATGGGGAGGGGTGTCCCCTGCACATACCTCCTGCAGCAATGCAGGACAGTCATACCTGAGCAGATGAGTCCTGGATTTCATTGGTTTCTTTTGGCACCTAGACAGTTGGGAGAGAGAGAAAGAGGAAAAAGTATCACTGCCCAAGGACCTGCACTGACTTAAGTGTATGCTTATTGTTGGCTTCAGGATTGAAGAGCGTGCTGCCTCCAATGGCATGGGAACCATCCAGGGAGCACACACTGGGAACCAGTCATTCACAGTGACATGAGGCAATAGCTTTTGATTGAACCTCTCAAGTCTTTGGGTGGTTTTTGCAGTTCCTTGTGTTTTTGAAGCTAATCAGTCCTGAGGAGGGCCAGCAAGGGATGGGGACTGGTGTGACATGGGGCAGAATTATCCTGTGGGTTCCCACTTGCAGTCAACTTACTGATGCTTAAAATAAAACCTTCTCCCTGCTGGGTAAGCCACCGGAGCCATTCAGAGCACAGGATAATATAGATATTAAGAGTAGGTTAAGAGGAGCCCATCACCTTGTAAGCTCAGAGGACACATCTTGTATTTTTTAAATCAGAGATTTGACCTTACTACTTAGCTCTAGGGAGAGAGCCCAACTTATCCTGGAGCTGCAGCCAGTACCTAAGGGCTGTCAGCATGAGAAATGCCAGGTATCATTTTGGGGATGACCATGGGTTACACTTGCTGGGAACTTGGACACACCTTAGAGCAGGCAGACAACCAGGGTGACCTGCTCTGCATTGTGTACTTGGCCTTCTCTGCATTTACTCCCCAGCAAAGCCAGCTCCTTACGATCAGGGCTTTTCCCAAAATCCTCCTTTTTAAGTAATAAATACAGAATTTGATGCAGCCCACCCTGGGGAATGGAGCAATTACTGCAGGGCTGCTCCGGGTGCAGGGAGAGGTGGGGGCAGCAGCACCAGCTGGGTGTCACCGCTCCCCAAGGTGACTAGCACCAGGATCCCAGGGGAAGGAAACCTTGGGCAGGACCCGGACAGGGCAGATGCCCCATCCCACACCCAGTCTCCTCCCCTGACACTGCCCTCTCCCAGCTCCTCACTAGACCATCAGAAAAGGGTATTACACGTGGGAGGTTCGTGCCTCTTCAGCAAGCCTGTTCCAGGCAGCTATGAAGTCCTTCTAGATACCTGGCCTACAGAGATGAGGTGTCTCCCTGAGCTAACTCCAGCTCCCAAGGAAAGCCTGGGTGCTTCACGTCTTTGGGGATTTAACTATGTGATCTGTGCTTTTTGGCACAGATGTATTTCTTGAAAAATTGCTGAACACTGTAATAAAAGTAAAATCCACAAAACTCCCATTTTCCATCAATGCTAACAAAACAGAGGAGACAACCTTTGAAAGGACGATGAACCAAAGGGTGCAATGCAGCAGCCTCACTGGGAGTGAGCAAGAATTTCCAAGTGATGTACAATTCCCGAGTACAGCTTTCACCCCTTCCCAAAAGCAAAGCTCCAGCTGCAGCATTACTCAAGAGCGACTCAAAACTTTCCTGCGTTAAACACATGAGCACGTAGTCACACACACACCCAGGCTTTCTTTGGCTCAGAAACTCTTCCTTTAACTCATTCTCCCTCTACACCAAACCCATCTATGACTTGAAGGGAGGGTTCAGATGGTGAAAGAAGAACCACCCCATGTACTGGCCACCATCACCTCAACTCAGACTGGAGACCCAGGAACTTCCAGGCTGCGTTAACGCCCTGGGTTGGGCCTTTCATTTGAACCATATTACAGCAGAAAAGAGCTTGGGCCAGCAACCCCTAAATTTGGCAGCTGCCCTCAGCCACACCTCTGGCCAGGCTGGTGAAAGCTGCCGTGGGGAACTGAAGTGGTTGAGGTTGAAGGAGCTTGTGCACGTTGAGTTGTAGCTGCGGCAGTGCTCGCTGGCAGCTGCTGGGTCTCCCATCATGAAGGTCAGTTGCTGTAGAGCACCCTGGGGAGGAACAGACACAGAAACCACTGTTTACCCACATGCTTCCTCCAGAGGAGAGGGAAAGGTCTGGGGGGTGCGGGGATGAGGGTGGTGGCGTCTTCAGCCTCTCATAGCCAGGGACTTCTTTACAGGATGGTTTAGGCAATCAACTTTCACTCCCCATCTTCAAGAGCTGGATGCTGGGAAAAAGGCTAAGAGCCAGCAATGTGCAAGCTATTCTTAGTTAACAGTGAGGATCCAAGGGGTGCTGAGCACACTGCAGGATCAGGCCCTTGCTATTCACCTCCAAGAGAGCATCCTCCCCTGGCCCAGCCTGAGCCGTACCCCAGTGCAGGGCCAGTACCGAAAGGGATCCCTTGATGGGCTGAAAGCTGTGTGCCCCCAGGCAGCAAAACCAAAGGGAAAATATCCTGTACAGGGGAGGATTTACGAAGAATAAAAGAACAAAGCATGGTATGGGACTCCTGGCACAGACCATCTGACAGAGGAGGGAGGGAGGCAGATATACAGACACCCATTCGTCTGCGAAGGCAAAATGTCAACCTCCAAGGTTCTGCACTTGTCAGAATCAAAACTGATTCAAAAAGGGCTTCTCTGCCTTACTAGGCTGCCTTCATATTTCCCTCATTAATCTCAGGGCGACTGAAATAATTAGTTAGCAACACAGCACCCCTGATGCTCCAGCATGACACAACTATCCAGAGGGAATGTCTGAGCTGGCTCCGTCCACCCAGTGGTTCTCTGCTACCTCCCAGCAGCAGCAAATGCCGAGAGGAGCATGTCTGAGCTGCTAGCTAAACTCCTCGCTAAATGAGCTGAAATCATCCTCCCCAGGCTGGAGGTGCAGCTGGGCAGCCCACTATAAACAAGGGACAAGGAGAGAGCTGCCCCACAGAAATGGGGAAGAGCTTCAGACTGATGACACAAACCAGGGGTTGGTCTCCAAAACACCACTTGGACTCCTTCTGTAAGAGCTAGATCTGTTTGATGCCCTCAGTTTCTGTGTTTGAGACTGGCCATCAGATACATTTCAACACAAAGTCTTTGAATTTATCAGGCATTTTAACAAGGGCATCTACTTTGACCCGCTGGGAATGCTTTGCTTTTAAAGTCCTCAAAGCAGGGACTTCATCTTCAACACATGCATGGGACAACCTCCCCAACCAAACGCTTTGCATGCTGACTGCACAGATGACTTCTGTACATGGTACAAGTCATGGTCAACAAGAGAGGATGAGTGTCAGTCTGTAACGTAGAGGTCTCTACTGCTGACTTGACTGCTGGCACTTGTGTTGCCCTGACCCCAAAAGCAAGCACTCTGCACAATTCAAAGCCTTTGCAAAGCTCACTCTCCCCAACCGTGAAAATAAATAGTGTGTTTTAGGAAGAGAAGGCAATGGATTCCTTCAGAGGGAGTTGCAACCTCACTTCATGCAGCTAGAGCAGACCATGTCCTCAAATACAGCCCTGCCAGCTCTGCCCAGCTCTCACCTTAAAGGGGATCTCGAAGGACTCGATCAGGCCTCCGATGATGATCAGCCCCTCAGTGTTCACTCCCATCCCGAAATAATTGGACCAGCTCACTCTGTCCACCAGCCGACAGTCCACGTGCAACTCGAGCCTCTCCAAGGAGATGCTGAGAGCAACTTGGTGCCAGCGCCCATCGCCGAGAAAGGAAACTGGGAACCTGCATGCCACAGAGCGGGAAGGGAAGAGGCACAACATGAAACTTAGGTCTTACACCTTATGCAGGTCTAGGCTTCACCCTTACCAGCTCCTAGGGTCACTCATGTATCCACCCTTAGTGCAGATGCAAAGAACAGTATTAGAGAAATTAAGTCTACCTTATTGCTGCAAGTAAGCACCATCTCTTCCAGCACGGGAATGTCATTTCTATCCAATGGATTTGGGCACGTCTACAACCAGTTACTGGTATTTGTGTCTCTCCCCACTTGATTTATCCCCAGGTATTCAAACCTTTTTGTTCTTTGCTTTGTATTCCAGATCTGCATCATTTTGAGAGAGTAGAGTTAGGCAGTGACTACCTGTGCAGTCACACCACCAGGTCTGAGGGACCACCATCCACGTGGGGGGTCATGACCTTGATTCAGCTGAGGAGGGGTCAGAGCAGCACTGCTCAAAGCCCATAGCGTGGAACCTTAACTCTGGCCTTGGGAGTAGAAAAGGAAGCATGAAAAGGCTGAAAAAAGCATCTGAGCTGGAACTTACTCATAGTGTCTCCTCCTTGTGGTGACAAAGACCAAGCCGTACGGGTTAATCCTGATCTGGAAGAGCACGTGGCTCCGATGGCTAAGGATGGTCACTAGGCTGGTGTCCTCCTTCAGTGAGTACCTGAGCTTCATCAGCACACTCAGCTCATCTGTGAACCTAGGAGAAAGACGTGACGTATGGCATCCTGCAGCAGCTGCTGCATCACCATGAACTGCCCTCTTCGGACAAAAAAAATGAGTCACAGCACAAACGAACTCAGTGAGAACAAAAAATAAAATGCCAAGAGCAAACAATCATTCAGGTTGTAAGGTCAGGTACTCAAAAGAAGCAGCCAGGCCAAAATTAGTATTGCCCATATAACCTTAATGCATCCCTCTCAGGTGCAATCTCAGCACATGCTTGTGTGGCTGTGCGCGATTCGCCATGGGACTCCTGCTCTGCCCACTGCTGAGAGTGGATGGTAACCCTGCAGCTCTTCAATGCTGCCTTCTCTCACCATGTCCTTGTTCACGGCAAGCTACAGCCCCATATCAAATACAGCAAAGGTCCAGCCTGGTCTATGCCTCCACAGACTAGTGCCTGGGCATCAAGCAATGCTGAGGGATATGGCTGTGCTGTCTCTCCTGCTCTCTCCAGTTATGTGCTGGAGCAGAGAGGTCTTCCTGATGGGAATCAGAATGGTTTAGGTTGGAAGGGACCTTAAAGATCATCTAGTTCCAACCCCCCTGCCATGGGCAAAGACACCTCCCACTAGAGCAGGTTGCTCAAAGCCCCGTCCAACCTGGCCTTGAACACCTCCAGGGATGGGGCCTCCACAGCTTCCGTGGGACCACATGGGCCAGTGTCTCACCACCCTCAGAGTGAAAAACTTCTTCCTCAGATCTAATCTAAGTCTCCCTTCTTCCAGCCTGAAGTCATTACCCCTCATCTTATCACTCCATGCCGATGTAAAAAGTCCCTCTCCAGCTTTCTTGTAGGCCCCTTCAGATACTGGAAAGCTGCTAGAAGGTCTCCCCAGAGTCTTCTCTTCTCCAGGCTGAACAAGCCCAACTCTTTCAGCCTGTCCTCATAGCAGAGGTGCTCCAGCCCTGTGATCATCTTCGTGGTGTCCTCTGGACCCCCAAGTCCTCCTCAGGGCTGCTCTCGATCCATTCTACACCCAGCCTATATTTGTGCATGGGATTGCCCTGACCCACGTGAAGGACCTTGCATGAACCTTATTGAACTTTATGAGGTTTGCACGGGCCCAGCTCTCAAGCCTGTCAACCAAGAACACACATTCCTGGAAATGGTCAGTTAAGCACTGTGCCAGTGTGTCTTCCCTGCACACGACTAAGAACGATGGAAGAAAGGGAAGAAGCACTGAGCTCATAAGAGCACAGAGTGGATGCGTTATCTTCATGTCATTATGCAATGGGGTCTTAAAGTAACCCCTCAAACCAACAAGCATGCATGAGATTTTGAGCACCACCACCCCAACCCCATCTCCCTGAAGGCAGCCTACCTGTCTCCAAACGCCTCCCTTGTAGGGATGTTGAGGGTAGCGTACTGCCCGATCTCCAGGATGCTGCAGTTGGCTTCATCATAGCCGAAGGAAATATTGCTGAGGTCCTGTGCGTGGGAAGTAATTTTGTCCAGCAAGTTCACTTCATCTGCATTGGGGGAGAAGAAACAGATGCTCAGTAACTCAGATACCTTCACTGCAGGGCTCTGCTCTCTTTATTCTTCCTATTAGACAACAGACAAAACCCCCAGGAAGAGGAGAATATAATTTGGGGAAATTAAAATAATTCACAAATTCAGTAACCTCAGACCAAAACAAACATTCAGACAACCTCAGAAGTAGCCAGATCTTTTTGAAACAGAATGTGTGTTTCGAGGCCAGTGTCCCAAAGACATGAAAGGCCACTTCTATGCCAGCAGTGGTGGTACCTTTATGACCATATAGTTGAGATGCCCAGGACAGTAAAGCAGAGCCTGGGACACAAATGTCCTAAAACACAAGTCCTGGGATCAGCTGGATACAGAAAATCCTGCTCAGTCCTTTCCCAAGCTTCCTTGTTGAAGTTTGCCCAATTTCAATAAAGAATTAGACCAAGGAGTGGGATGAAGTTACTGCATCCCTTGCTGAGGCGGGTGTCCTGACCAGACCACAGGGGCACCCCCCTCTGCACACAGCAGGGTTCATCGCTGTGACAAGGTCAGGAGCTCCACTGGGAGCCGTGCATCACACAGTGCCCCTTTCGCAGCGGGTAAAAGACCCACTTTCAGAACTATGCCGTGAACACACAAGATGGTTACCAGGTCCCTCCTTTCTTGTCATCCCTTTATTCCGCTGGGCAGCATGGCAATAACCCTGCTGTCTGTAAGGGGTGGGACGAGGGATGGACCCAGGGCAGCATCCCATGGGTCCAGCCTTGCAGGAGGGGTCTGGATTACTCCGGACCCACAACCCCTTTACTGGGAGGGCCTGGACAATCCCGATTGGTGACTTGTCAATGGGAATCCTGCCAGTACCATCTGCACTAGCATCTGCCATCACTTGGGAGGCATCCAGCCTCCTCATTCACTCCAGTTCCCACTCTCGATGAGGCGCGAGATTTATTTGAGGGCAGATGAACAGCCTCAGGCATGCTGCAGCCTGACAGGAGATATACACACTGCAGAGATCCGCTGCTCTGGAAAATAACAAGTCAATTGAGCAGAAAGCTGCTTTGATCCAGTTCAGACAGTAACGTAGCAGTCCTGCCACCTTCTCCTCAGAAGATTTTACAAGGGAGAGAGCCCCGTGCTGGGAAGGAGGGGAGGGAATGGGGTCCTGCAGGAGACGCATCCATTTGTGCCGAGTTGAGATTTCACCTGGTATTTCCCCAGCTCCCCGCATGGTCACAGCATCAACTTGTTCCCAGGCAACTCTCAGATCAGCAATAGGAATGTACAACAGCCTTCGGCAGCAGGAACATTGCAAAAACGGTACCAAGCCAGACAGGGTGCAGGGCTGAGCCCCTCGGAGACTTGAACAGTCATAAACCCTGAAACGGTACCCAGTTTATCAGTGTTGCAAGCGACAGGCATGCACAGCATGGGGAATTAATCTGAGACCAACCACAGCTGACAGACAGGGGGGAAAAAATATCAGGAATGTTTGTCCCTTCTCATTCCCAAGCAGTTTTGGGAGGCGATTTTCCAGCTGCTGACACCAATGGATGTGCCAAGACCTGCCACACTCCATCTCCGGGGGCTGCAGCCCTCATCACCCATCAGCTTTGCTGACAATTACAGGCAGACAAGCGTGAATTCAGTGATTTTATCAGGTGAAGGGTCTTCCTACACAAGCTGCAGCTGGGGACTTAGTATGGGAACCACCACACTTACATGGAAGCTTTCCTGGGCAGGGCATGGGCTTAAAGCACGACTCGAGCATTTCCTGAAAGGTAAAACCATGGTCCATGACAACACGTGCATCTAGGGTTAAAGTTAAGCGTGTGCTTGGTGCTTTCCTAAATAAAGCAGCAGAGACTTCTCTCCCGGCAGCCTAAGAACTGGAGATAGCTGGAGAGCAACCACAGGGGCAGGGCTACACCAGCAGGTTTGAAGAGCCAGGGCTGGCGTTTTCCTCTGGCCCCCTCACCAACCCCAAGAGAAGAATCCTGCATATAAGAAAAACAGAATTAGCAGTGAAATTAATGACATCTCTTAAGTCCCAGACAAGGGGACAGGTAGGAAACACAAACTGTCATAGCCGAGGGAGCGGCTGTCCACAGCACGGGGCACCAGCACACTTTGCACCTACCAGCCAAGGGAGAGAGGAGCTGATCCCGCTGTATGCCCGGAGCAACCCCAGGTCTGACGGAGGAGCTATGCACTGCTGCAGCCTCTCAACCATCAGAGCCTGAATGTCATGGGAGGGATTTAGTCGTGTTCCCATCCCTACGGACACCTCTCTACACGGCTGCACGTTCCGTGGGAGCGGCAGGGCGAGAGCTGAGCACAGCTGCCCCACAGCCCCCCGCCCCATGCGGGCAGTTCAGAGGATGACGCCAAACCTCTACTGGAGACAAGCAAGGACAACTGAATGACAACAGGCCACGTCACAGCCCAGAGAGGGTCAGCACTTAAACCCTGGCCATCAGCTGCACAGTTATACCCTGGGCAGATCGGCCACCGCAAACACCACTCCCCTCTCCCCGACTTCCCCCATAAGCCAGAAGAGAAACGTTGAAATAAATGATGTGTCTCTCTGACACCAGCCCTCACGCAGAGCTGGGGAAACTGGAAAGCAGATTCCCTTCTCCCACTTTACCAGCTCCAGACTGCAGCTCTTCCACATGCACTGCTTTTTCTTCCCCCTCCCTGTTCTGCAGAAGCAGCTTTCCATGTGTTTATTTTAGACGCATCTGGCTAGTTTCTGTGCCATCGGGATAAGCCAGTGGGGCCTCAGAAATGCCTGCAGCAGAAACCCTCGCTGCACGAGCCAGCAAAGCATCAGATGGGATCGATCTCCTACAGACGCTTTGAAGAGCGTCTTGCTGCAGTAGCTGTGGCTCATGGCACCGCGCTCTCACCCTGGGGCAGAAGCTGATGCACAGCGAGGCTGTTTACGACACCGGATTTAGTGCTCAACCAGCCTCAACACCAAAGCTTTTGCTCACAACTTCTCCCCGGGATTAACCAAGGGTCAACTCTCCATCCTGACACCGCTGGGTTTCTGGGTATTACAGGAACGTCACGGATTTACTTTGAATTTCAAAGCAGGCTTATTTTCTCCCTTTGCCTTAACCTCTGGGAGCGGACACGCTGCTTCTCAAGGACACGGATTACCTGTGGAAGCCATTCTCAGCTGCAGGGTCTGAGTCACCAGCTACCAGAGATGGGGGTCACAGCCCCTCTGGGAGCTGATTAGTCACAGGTAGGTGGATGCTGAGGATGCAGCGAGTACAGTCACTGCAGCAGCCAGTCAGGGACCAGACAGACTGTACATCTGATATGGTAATTCTATGTTTCCTTTACAAAAAAATCACGTTTTCTCATGAGCTTTCAGCTTTCATAGGGCTCAGGTCCCTTATCCCCACAGGCATTCATCCCACTGCCTTGCTTCACAGCCAGGCTTCCCCATCTCTTTCCAGTGGCCAACAGTGAGCAGCTCTGCTCACAAACACTCTTTCTGCCACTGCTCGGCAACCTTCACCACCGGCATGCTCCTACCTCCACCCTGGAGGCACCCTGCCAGAGGCAGGGCTCACACATAGCTGTGCCCACAGTCCAGCTGTGTTTGCACTGGGCTCTAGACTTGGGTTCTTCCTGCCCATCTGCAGAAAAGCCAGGCAAGACTGCCCACAGTGCACATTCAGACCTTCAGCATGCCAAACCAACATCTTTGCTATTCAACCTCAAACCAAAAGCCTGCAGAACGGCTATTTCTATGCTGGAAAGGAGATTCCTGGAGTTCAACAGCTGCTGCCAAATTCAGCTTGCCTCCGGGCTCCTAAAGCAGCACAGGAATCCTCCCAGGCAGCCCAGTGCCAGGGAGACTTGTGCATGGGCCAACCTCCGCAAGGACAAGCACCGGCCAGTGGAGCCAGAGCCAAGAACATGGCATCCCAAGCTGAAGTTAACCAATGGTCATCAGGGTGCCAAGCATGTTGTGGGAGAAATGCTTCCAAGGATGGGGAGCACAGCAATCAGTGGAAAGGGGGACACCTATAAAGAGTTATTAGAGATACAGCATGGAGGTGATGAATCACATCCCATGAACCCATCGCAGTGCTTGGTGTCGCATCAGGAGGTCTCTGCCTCCAAGAACTCAGAAACCATGCCAAGAGAAACAGCCAGACTGACCTTGTGCTTTAGGGCAGATGTCCCAGCAATCCTAAGGTCGAGCTAGAGGAGAAAGCCAGCAGAGCCTTGCAAAGCTCAGCAAGAGAAGATGCACTCTCCAATTATCAGCAGCGTGCCCTGGACCATCATTACCTCCACTGCCTTGGTCTGAGCACACTGCTGCACTTTAAGAGATGGTTATTTAAAAAACTATGACTTCTTGTTTGTTTCTTTTGTAGAAAGGTTAAACCATAAATCCAAAAAAAAAAAAAAATGCATCCCGTTTTCAAAATGAAGTCACTTAGAAAAACACATAGAAAGAGGGATTAAAGACTTTACCCCACCACTCTGAGAAGTTATGAACAAATTCCAGTTCAAATATTAAGCATACAAAAAAGCACCAACATTTCTAGAATAAAGGAGAAACAAAGGCAGAGGGGTCTGCATATGCCCCGGCACTGTTTGGTGTTGGGGGCTTTGACAACATACCTGCATTAGACCATAAGCTCCATATTTTCAATACAGGGTTTTCCTGCCCTCATCAGTCTTTTGGCCCCACATTGAGTTCCCAAGGAACAAGAGGAGAAACAGGGACAATGCCCTGTTCATACTGGGGATCCAGAGGACAACCCCAAAGGTAAACCCATCTTTCAAGAAGGAGGGTAGGCAGTCAGGGAATCTTGCAGAGAGGGATTTGGGTTACCCTTCAAGGCCAATTGAGAACATGCCGGGTGTACAGGCACCCACCAGCCTGGCCTGGGGAGTGGAGAGGGAAGGTGGCAGGGGGCACCAAGGGCAAGCTGCTCCCCAGGGGCTGGCGAGCCAGGAGCTGGGGGACCCCAATGCAGGCAGTGTCTTGCTAACAGGCACAGTCCCAAGGGTGGTGAACACAACAGGCAGAGCCAGCCACTGGCAACAGGGTCCACGGGCAGCTCCAGGCAAGGCTAGCCGCGAACCAGGTCCAGGGTCACAGTGAAATGCCAAGGGAGACATGGGCAGAAGCTGGTCTGGAAAAAATGCTACAGTGCAGGTGCAAAGTCCATTCAACAGAGAGAGACAGGAGACAAACATACAAGGAGACCTAGCAGAAGACAAGCTATATCCAGCATAGGCTCATGGTCATCCAGGAGAAAAAACAGAGGCAGAGCTTGAGACAAGCAGCTCAGGGGAGGGCTAGGGGCACAGGGCTGAGCTTAAATAGGGCTCCTGGGATGAGGGTGCGGGTGCAGGTCCCAGGTGGGGCTGGTCAGTGCCATTAAGGCCCATTAGTGCTCTCAGAGACCAGATAGGGTTCAGTAGTAGTCCTCCACCAACACCCCATCCCATCCCTGGGACTTCAGCCCAGAGGAAGGTGTTCCTTGGGGGAGGCACCCCAGGTTGCAGATACAGAAAAGCAACCATCAGTGCTTTCCTCTGGCTTGTAGGTACATGTGAAGCTTATAGTCAGCTTTGCGTTCTCCCCAAAGGAGGGAAATGAGGGAAAAAGGAATGATATTAAACAACATAAAACATAATTGGAGGCCTGGGAGAGCTCGTAGCAGGGTCTGTCAGACTGAGTCACTTCCCCTGGAAGCAGCACCACTAGTTGGGACCTGAAATAACTGGGCTGGACAAGCCCTGGGGACAACCCCAGAGGACAGCCCTGGTGCTTGCTGGCTGGGGAATGGAGCATATGACTTAACGGGTCTTTTCTACCTCTAATTTCTGAGTGCCTTAGGAAAAAGTCCTGCCAGAAGTCTGCTTAGGATCACAGGCCATGCACTTCAAACTCTGAATTACAGAGGCTTGTACATCACAGCTAGAATTTAATATTAAAGGCTTCCTGCACTAAGTGATGGAAAAAGAGGACTTTATGGTGGGGCAAGGGTTTCCTGGCACCTCACACCACTGACACCACCACATTAGCACAGGCATGGTCTGTAGCCAAGCACTCAAAACAAGACAGCCCTCCCAAAACACAGATGCTCCTCCACTCCTCTCTTGACAGCTCACACACCTCCACCCTTTGCCTCTTGAAAGACATTCTTGGGCTTGGAGGTTGTGCCTGACCTTCTCTGGATCAAGAGGACACAAGATGGCAGCTTCATATTTGTTTGGACTTGCCTGATGATTCTGCACATTGGGTGGACATGTGTCAAGGACACCTCAGTAGTGTTGTGTTTGCAGGACATCAACCCCCCAGCAGCTCTTCCTGCTGCTCTTTCTATCCTAGCATTGCTTGTAACATAAATAATGTCCACGGCAGCCATCCCTGTCACCTCCTGCACCATGTTTGTCTCCTACTGCTCCCGCTTCTCTTGTCACCTAATAATTTCTTTTTAAGGGCAACACCACAAGCCACACGAGACAAGGTTTAAGCACACAGCTCGCAGTGACCGACCCGCATTCAGAGGGGTATGCAATGGGATTCCAACCTTCATCTCCCTGCTCTGGAGAGCAGAGATAATTTGGTTTTGACCCAGTGGCTGCAAGTTGAAGGGGACAGAGCCAAAACAGGAAGAAAAAAGAAAAAGCACATTTCTCACAGAGAACGTTGTACCTATTAGTGGAAGAGTGAATGCAACCACCCACCCACAGAGAGAACAGAAAATTTCAGGGAAGCAAAACCTTTTCAGAAGAGCTAGCCGTACATGTTGTTTAGACAGGAAAAATCGTAGCACAGGCTTCTTTTCCAGCTCATTACGCAGATCTGCAGGTGTGCTGCCGCTCCTTTGTACGGGCCCAGCACGGGGGACTCTGCCGGGCTGGGGATGGGACTTTTGGGGACAAAGCCTGGGGAGGAGGAAGGGCTGCTGGAAGTAGAGGATGACCCCGAATAAGGATATGCTGGCTACAAGAAAAAGTAGGCCAAGCAGCAGAAAGAGAAGTGAGCCTGCAAAAGAGCTTTCAAGAGAAGAGCAATGGGAGCAGGAAAGCAAAGAGTTTAAGAGTTGCTAAACCCACAATGGGGACAATGAAACCAGAGTGGCCACAGCAGTGGGGAAGTGGACCTGGCAGGCATTTCAGCCTTCAGCTTCACCATCCTCATCAGGTCTTCTCTCTGCAAGTTCCAACTGCCCAAGCCATGAGACAGCGTGAAAATCTCATCCCATTAACTGAAAGAGTATGTTGCCTGCCCTTGTGGGGACAGGGAAAGGCTTTGCAAACATGGAGGAAATCAACAACCTGACAGCTGAGAAATGAGTCCAAAGATGCTTTTGAAGGAGGCACTGGGAAGGACTAGGAGGAAAGCTCACAAGGGCTGGCTCCGCAGGACTTGGTGGCCTCACTTGGTTTTTGGTTTGTTTTTTTTTTTTTTTTTTAATTAGAAAACAAAATAGAAGCCAATTCTAACCTTCCCAAAACATGTACTGAGAGATCCTGCAGAGCTCGTCAACCATCTCCTTCCTGAGCAACCAAGAGAGTTAACCTCAACCCAAAGCTCCTGGTCTCTAGGGAAGTGATCTGGGGTGCTATACTTCACCCCAGCCTTGCACACCCCTCACCCCCCAGGCCACACACGCACACCCTGGTGTGTCTCCTGTCCCCTGTTCTCCACATATCCTCCCCAGTTCCTCCTTTCTCTGCTCTGTGCATGTGTGTCCTGTCCCCTTCTGGAGCACTGACAGCAAATACTCGTGGGTTGAGCTCAAACTCTCGCTTTACTCAAGTCAAACACTGTGGAACTGACGTCTTATCTATATTCAGGGCTTAACAGGTTTAGCTAGAGGGATATTTTAAAATGGATTTCATTTAAACCTGTGCAGATCCCCACACAGCTACTCTTCAATCTGTTCGTATCTGCCTCACAGCAATTAAACTTAATTACTGAATTACAGTGAATCAGCATAAACCAGATTTGAATTGGTCTACAATGCCTATACAGAGGATTTTGTGGGATTAATTTAAAAACAACTAAAAAACCATACTAGTAAAACTTGTGTGACACTGAGTGGGGACAAGTCCCAAAAACATTGGCCCTCACTGTCGTTAGTAAATAAGCTTCTTTTTGTTGCTCCATTGTCAAAGTAAATTAATAGCAAATTCTGCAAACTATCACACTCCAGGGGCTTGTTTCCAGCACCAGCTTTCCAAGAGCCTCCCTCTCTGTTGTTTTGTTTTACAGGGTTGGAAGACACACACGTAAATACGCACAAAGCCACCGGAGAAAAGCAATGAAGGGACAATTGTGCAAACCTCCTCTGGGTGGGATGGCCAGCACCAAGCAGGGCAGCCCACGGCACAGCCAGGGTTTGTACCCCCGATTTGCAGCATCCTCTCGTGCTGATGGAGAGCACACACATGTTGGTGTGCACGGCCCCCAACCCTCTCCCCCCTCAAGCTCCCATGGCCAAGGCTTGTCTGGATTTGACAGACCTCAAGGTCAGGACTACAAGGAGGTCTATCCAGCCCCCATCGCTGGCTCCAAGAGCAGATGCTTGCAGGAAAGGAGAGGAAGAGGGCAGGAACAGAGCAAGTCTTTCCTGCTGTTTCCTCCCAGCTCCCTGCAGCGTAAGGATTTGCTGAGCCAAAGGCAGTGTCCGTGTCAGCAGCCGTTGGCAGAGACCTGAGCTCAAGTCTCTCCTGTCCTGTGGAGCATTGGAGGATACTTCTGCTCAGCTGGCTGGGCTGCCCAGGACGTCCCTGGGGGCACACTGCCTTCTTTCTCTCCCTTTTGAGCTTTCATAATGTTTTGCGAAGTCTTAAAGTAGAATGGGATGCATTTTTAAAATCTCAGCAACACGTTGTGGAGGTAGGAACCTCCCTTTTCTTCACCAAATGGCAGGGGGATCAGCAAAATACACACCAGAAGCTACAAAACTGAAATGAAGAGGCAGAGGTGAGTAAGGCAGAAAGATTTCTTACAAAAGGAAATGCAATTTCAGGGTTTTGGAATGAAGCAGCAGTTTGATGGGAGATATCTACTTTTGAAAAACCTCGGTCTCCTTCTTCTCCATTGCAAATTGATCTTCACAAATATTTCTCCAGTTTAACCTCCCATTGTCTTAGACTAGTTATTTTAATGTCTGGCTGAGGTTCAGCTTGGGCTATTATTTCAACAACGTTGAAAGTGTCTTAAGTAACAAGGGAAATGGTCGGGTTAGTATTATCTTCTGTTGTAGACATACACATCTGGGAGAGATTATAGCCTGAGAAAATAAAAATAAATATGTCCAGGGAGCCCATCCTGGGAATTCCTCTCATTTCAGCAAATAAGGGCTTGGTGCACCCCAAAACCAAACTCTTCCTCCAAAATCCCTTGCTCCTGCTCCTTCCACTAGTGATGAATTAGTTCATTTGGTTTAGTCTGACAGCGATTTTAAACTGTATGTGTAACGGCGTCCAAGGCTGAAAAACTGAAGCTCAAACCTGGTGTCACTGGCGAAGGGCAAGGCAAGCCAGATCTAAAGCAATATGCCCAGATGTTAGTCCCTGGTGAAAGGCAACCAGAAAGAGTCTGATCGTGTGCCAGCAGCCATCTGTCACCCCGCGGAAAGGGGCACGTTGGCTCAGGATCTTTGCGACCCCTGTTTTCCAAGTTACAATCAAAGTATCAAAAAATCGTGGGACAGCAGCAGCAGGAAAGCAGTGAAAGGTCCTTTGTGCTTTCAGACCCAGGGGACCTCATGTTCAAACACTGGAGCTGCCCCATCGGGTCAGACAATGGCACCCGCAAGCGCAGCTTCATTTCTGGTAGTGGTCACAACAGGAGGGAGCAACAGCAAATGTGCCCAGCTGGCCTAAAAAGGAGTCTCAGACTGCCCCGATGAGCATCCGCACACCATCCATGCGGGAGCACACACACGTCCTTGCCGGCCGGGATCCCCAAGATAAATGACAATTGAACACAATGTATTTCCTTAAGCATCCACAGGGATGCTACTTCATAACTGCTCTGCTTGAGCAAATCTACCTATGTGGCGGCTCACCCTGGTGATTCAGCATGTTGCCAGGTTTTCATTTCCCTTTCTACATCATCACAGGGAAATCGATTTTCCTTTTGTACAGGTGGAGAAATGAAGCGGAGCTAATGTTGGGAGGCACCGTGAGGATACGTGCAGGATGCACATGTGCATATCCTACCCGAAGGGAAGGATCGGAGAATTAGCTTGCCATGGAAGCTCTTGCCTGTCTTCTACTGTGCCCATCCTCCCTGCTCCATCGAGACCTCGTGTGCCAAGCAGGGATCTCTCACACCCCAGCTAAAGCAGAAAATGCTGCAGCTTTTAACCTCAGCAGCCCTACAATTCAGCCCTTGCACTGACCAAACTGATATTTCCTTCATCACAGCCAAAAAAATCAGGGAGTTTTCCCTTGTCTGGCTGATTTTCACCTCTCAAACTCTCTCGCCGGCAGACCCGAGGCGCAGGAGTCTTTGGCAGAGAGGCATAGGCAGAAGGGCAACCTCCATATGAGCCCAAGATACCCAGAAAACATCTTTCCAAAGCTTTCACCTTTCGTGTGCTCACAGGTCTTTTGCAGAGCTGCCTGCTCTGCTCCTAACATCAAGCCCCGGCAATCGCAACCCTCTTCCTCTGCTGGGTCCCAGTGTATTCATGATAAAAGTGTTTTATCAGCCTCCCTGAAGTGGCCCAGAAGACTAATTGGCTGGAGGAAGGTGAGGGAGTCAGATAGCTTGATTTTCCAAGCTTGATAAGAGCCAACGACTTCACTCAGGGAGAAATCATATAATGCAACCGTAAAGGTCTGGCTCAGGTCACTCCCACCTCGCTCGCCTAGGAAATACCTTGCTCTCGCATCCCTGCAAGAGGAGCAGGGGGGTGGGCAAAGATCCTACCCAGAACCTGCCGTGCCCTTGGCCTCGTGCCCTGCAGCCCCAGCAGCTGGCTGCGGATGGCCCTCCAGCCCCACCACACGCGTACACACGCACGGAGCTGGCAAACTCGCACTCAAGCCTGTTTTGACTTGTATGAATTCACAAATTCAGGGGTGACAAGGGCTGCAAACTGCAGAGACTTTGCAACCAGCTTCTTTGTGGTGAACACAAGGCTGCGGCACTTGTGATAGTAGATGGTGCCCCAGCCAGAAACCCCTCATGGAGCAGGAGGAGGAGGACACCTGCTTTCATGTTTAAACCTGTGTTTCCAGTGTGCCAGTCTGCAGAGAAAACCTTGAAATCATCACCCTGGAGTAATCAATGGTCCCAAAAGCACAGGGCAAACACGACTGTTACATCCATGACGCTGGATGCACACCAGAGCTGCCCGTCCCGTGGGCCTGGCTTTGGAGAGAAGTTGGCACTCAGGGAAGAGAGCTTGAGGGCAAAAGCCAGGGGACAGGCAGGGGACACGGAGCCGGACACAAGGCTGCCAGGGACATGCTCCCATGCTGTGCCAAGCATGGCAGGCAGAGAGTCAGAGCCCCGGCCACATTCGGGCTCCTGGGTATGGTCTGCTGCCTGCCAGGCTCCTCCAGCCGCCCGCCTGGCAGCGAAGGGACCAGGGATGCTTTGTAGGCGCTTGCTGGAGACTCGAGGTCCCAACTGCTGGCAAAGGCAACTCCTATCTGGTTTTCTCAAAAGCTTAGGGTCTAATGCCGGAGACTCCCTATCGCACAAGTGTCCGGCAAACCTCTTCCCTCTGTCCAAAACTCATCCTAACTCAGGGAAACTCTTTCCCAGCCATGCCTTCATTCAGCAAGGCAAATTTTCTCCTGGAAAAGAGTGGCTACAGGTCAGCACATGGTTTACCTTAGCTAAAATACAGCCACTTCATGCTGCAATTAATCACTTTGGGCATCCTGGTACTGCCTGCAAAGCAGCAAGGGTCTCAAGCTCAGGGAGAAGTGACAGACAGACGCTGCTCCCGTGAGCCCACGCCTGCCACAGCCCCAGGCTGTGGGACCCGGACCTGCCTGAGCTGAGCTTTGCCACTGCGCCTCGCAAGCGCCTCGACCAGCTCCTGTTACTCAGCATATGACTAATGCCCAGACCAAAATTAGTACCAGTGCACTTTAATTAAAGGGAAGGTTTTCCACTGCAGCCAGGCACAGCACTTTGCAGGGATCTATTTCTGCTTCCTTCACTTTTTAGATATGCTGTTGCAAGGGTCAGTGCTCGGGCTCTGACCTAGTGTTAAAATTCATTTGATCAGGAACAATGTTCTGGAGGTTGTATCTAGCTACCACGTACCGTCTGCCCCAGGCATCTGCAGAAACAGAGCAGGAATGAGAGAGAGAAAGAGGCACAAGAGCCTCATGCACCAGCAACAGCCCAGCCTGAGGCAGAGCGGGGCAGGAGCAGCAGTCCCGACCTTCCCCTCATGCTCCCTTCAACACAGCTCAAAAGAATAAAGAAAAAGTTAAAAATGAGTGTTTCCCAGACTAACAAGCTGACATTTCACAGCCAAAAAGCACTCTGATTTTCACCTCAGGCAAAACATGTGTGCATTTGTGATTCATTCCACACTCGTGGCTGCCAATTTTCCTGCACAAACTATTGAATTGTTGTGGTTTCAACCTTTACTCAACTCCTGAATGCTCCTCCAAGTTCTTTATGCTCAGCATTTTGCAGAGCTACTCACCTCCCACCACTCCCCCTCCCTTGGTACTTTTACATCCAAAGTGTCTTTGAGTGCCTGTGAGCCTTCAAGTTTCATGGCAAGCTGCTCGATGCCATGAGCTGCTGCCTTCCCAGGCACCAGGACCAGGGATCCTGAGACCCCCCCCAAGCAAAAAGATGTCCTCTTCTTGTAAAGTCTCATTTCACCAAAGCCTCATGTGTCAGGTTCAGCCCATAATGCTTGAACTGCAGCTCGGAAAGCTCCAGGCAGATAAACTTGAACGAGGATTTCCTCCATGTGGAGAGAAGCTGTCAAACCCCAAACTGTGCTGGAAGCACTGCTTTACCCCTCCCCAGGAGGGGCTGACCCTCTCAGTGCTTCCTTGGCAGATGTTCACCCCCATGTCCCGAGGCTGAGCCCTGGCTCGCCATGGCCGGGTCCCAGGCAGAGGGAGCTCTGCAGGCAGGAAGCTTGGGTGAGGATGGGCACAGACGTTCCACTGGGACTGAAGAAGCCTCCTGCAACTTCATTTATGGAAGAGATCCCTGGGCAGGCATGCTCGGCATGCTCAGCATGCTCAGTCAACCTCTACAACGATCATAGAATGATTGGAGATGGAAGGGACCTTGAAGATCATCTAGTTCCAACCCCGCTGCCATGGGCAGGGACACCTTCCACTAGACCAAGTTGCTCAACGCCCTGTCCAACCTGGCCTTGAACACCTCCAGGGATGTGGAGATATCCACCCCTATTTTCTCCCCAAAGTTCAAAATCCTCTTGCTCCTTGTGAAGAGCATCCTACCCAAAGGCTAGTTTGTGCCCTGTATCGTCTACCTCTAAGGCTGCACTGGAGCATCCTACCCACTAATAATCACTTCCCAGCTCAAACTAAGTTTTCCTTTCTCTCCATTTCTTTACTAACCTAGAGAATTTCCCAGGGAGAAAAAATAGAGTTTCTTATGCAGAAAAACCCAGAGGAAAATCTCTCTTCCCCCACCAAAAAAACAGTTTTCAAGCCTTTATTATTGATCACAAGAAAAGCTGAGACAGGCAGAGGTCACACGCTCACCCACACACGCCGTCTCTGCACAGTCCATCTCAGGTAACGGTGCAGATTTTGGGAGAGCCCCAGACACAGAGTTGACAAGTCTTGTTTTAACACCAGGGATGTATCCGCCTTGCAAAAAAAATGTGCTGTTCATTCCTCCCGCTGCTTTTGAGTGGGGGAAAACACATTTGTTAGAGATGCACCGCTTCTCCGAACAGACGACACTGAGAAAATGCTGGATTGGGGATGTGGGGGAGGTCTCCAGGTTAAACGAAATTGCTGGAGAGAAATCAGTGTCAAACAGAAAACTTTCCCAATATTTGAGTCAAAAAAAAATAAAAGAAGGAAAATGACTCATTTTGAGTCAGCCTAGAAATGAAGGGTTTCATCTCTGTGGATGAGTTACCTCTTTCTTATTTTCTTTTATTCAGTGCAAGCTAACTTCAGTTAACTGAAACACAGAAGGCTGTTTTGAAAGTGAAAATTTGTTTTTAAAACCCTGAGATGTCAGGACATTTCCAAAAAACAAAACAAAACAAAACCAACAAAAAAAACCCCCAAAACCTTTCTTTGCAAAACACAGGCAAACTAACTGTTTTAATGGTTTCGAATTTCACTCCCACTTCCCGATTTGAAATTATTGACCTGACTAGACTCAGCTTCACAAGCCCTGCTCCATCCACCCCCCTTCTTAGCACACGCACCAGGTCACGGAGAGAGACCTCTCTACTACCAGCTCAGCTTCAGGCTGCAACAAGTCCATTGAGGTCCATCAAAGCAGACCCCCAAGCCCACCCTCCCTCAACTGCACTGTTCCTTTACCTTGAAGCAGCCAACCTGAAGAACAACTTCAAGTATATTTTTCCTTTGTGTAGATGTATCTTGTTTTAGTGCCTCAGCACCGTGTGTTATAACCTCTGTGGCAAATACTTCGCTGCATCTCTATGCCACCTCACTGGCACATCACCTCCAGTACATCGTACTCTGGAGCGGTCAAGAGGACCACTCAAACTACCATCTTTATAGTGACACACAGGTTGGAAGGCACCAGAACTCATCTAGGCCTATAGTATGAGCTTTGCCCACAGCCCACCCTGGTATCTCTCCAGCTTCACTGAAGCGAGCAGCGCGTTATAGTACTGCCCTGCCACCTCTGTGTAACGATTGAAAAGGAGAAGAAAAGCTAGACCCAAGAGTTAACTTCCCAGACCAAAAAAGTAGGGTTTGCTAAACTAAAACAATATATAATATACTGCTCCAAAATTGCCAGGAATTAATTTTTAAGCCATATACTGTATCCAGTATCACAATGGGATAAGTCCTTTTGGTGGAAGGTTTCAAGGTTTCTCTTTCCCAGACGTTAAAACATTCCCAACTTGTGAAAAGCAATCCTTGCCACCTGGTCTTGCATCTCACTGCCAGCAAGTAAGACAGCCACAACAAATTGCAGATCAAGAGGTTTTACATGGTTCCTGGGAGTGACCCTCCAAAGGGTCTGGGCTTTGCAAGCTGCTGAAGAGATGCTCATTCTCGGCAACCTGGAGCTAGCAGCAGTGAAGCTCGAGGTCTCAGTCAATGTGGACCGGCCTCAGCGGGAAAACTGGGAGCAGGGTGAGGAAGGTAGATAGGGAGCAAGAAGGTTTATTGCTGGAACAGGACTGGTCAGGACAGTCTGCTGGACCCATCTGCACTGGCACTTCTATCAAGGCACTGTGTGGAGGAGCTGGAGTGGTAGGACAGGTGAGTTGGGGTTTTTCAGCCTGGAGAAGAGAAGGCTCTGGGGAGACCTTGTAGCAGCCTTCCAGTATCTGAAAGGGGCCTACCAGAAAGCTGGAGAGGGACTTTTTGCAAAGGCATGGAGTGATAGGACAAGGGGTAATGGCTTCAAGCTGGAAGAGGGGAGATTTAGATGAGATCTTAGGAAGAAATTTTCCACTTTGAGGGTGGTGAGACACTGGCCCAGGTTGCCCAGAGAAGCTGTGGCTGCCCCATCCCTGGAGGTGTCCAAGACCAGGTTGGACGGGGCTTAGAGCAAGCTGGTCTGGTGGGAGGTGTCCCTGCCCATGGCAGGGGGGGTGGGAATAGATGGTCTTTAGGGTCCCTTCCAACCTAAACCATTCAAGGATTCTATGATTCTGTGACACCTTCAGGCACCCATGCAGCATCCCTGTGGGACAGGCAAACCCCTACACCTTTGCACAGCTCCTGGGCCAGGGAGGGTCAGTGGCAGTGTCCAGCATCCTCAGCTGACTCAGGAAAGGCAACCCCCTCTTTCCTAACCCTAGGCTCCACCACTTTTTCTTCCCAGGCATGTGCTGAGGAAGCCCAGGTCTCCCCAGAAGAGTTATCCAGCACAGGCACAAGCAGCCAAAGCATCTGACAACAGACAGCATGGTCCCAAGAGAGGAGTGGATTTCAGAAGCTGGGATCCCACCAGACCTAAATCTCCTACACGTCCAAAAACCCTCTCCACATCTCACTTGTGAGTTCCTTAGACATGGACAAGCCCCTGCCACAGCATGGCTCTGCTCCTCGAGGCTCTCCCAAAAATATCCCTAATAAGGAGCAACTCTACAAAGGTACAATAAATACTTCTCGGAGGCTGGTGTGCTGCAGACACCACGGGGTGGTTGCTCTTGCTCTCCACACCTGTATTTCCTAAGGGCAGAGAACATTACTTTCCTGCCTAACTCCAGCACTACCTGCTAGATTTATTCACCGAGCGACGTGCAGATTTCTGTGAGCACAACTCTCGCAGGGCTCCTCCAAACTAAGCGGGGTGAGTTTGTTTTCAAGTCATCAGATTAAATGTCCTAGAGATCGCTGTGGCAGTCTCTCACGCTGGGCTTGCAGCAGTGCTTCCAGCCTCTGCAGCACACTTCAGTGCTCTGTGAGCAGCAGGACTGCATGAAGAAGTGACTTTCCTGCTTTTTTCCTAGTTTGGAAGTGAAGCAAACAAAAAAATAATGTAAAAAGTGGGATTGGCTTGAAGTGCTGTACCTTTCCCACCAAACCTCCAGAAAAATAAATACTTTAAGGCATCAGCTCAGCCCTAAATACTTAATTCACTATAAAATCTGAAAAATACAGGGTCAAATCACAGACCTACAAAGTTAATAGAGCCGTTCCCTCCCTGCCACAGCCCAGGGACCGGGACACTGCCTTAAGGTGTGGGACAACCAGGGTCAAATACCTCTTCTCCCTAAAATATTTGATTCCTACCTTTCAAAAACTTGCCCTACCCTCCTGTCATCACTGCCTTAAGGTACGGTGAGACAGACCGTGCACAGCCATGACCACCTGCTGAAACACAGTCAGTACCTGCGAGAGCTGGGCTGTCACTGGAGAAGAGATTGGCCAGCACTGGGCAGCTCTGTGGATGCTAATCCCTCCTGGAGAAGGAGCAACGGGCAGTTACTTTTCTACAACAAACCCCAGAGGAAGGGCACAGGGGAGGAGACAGGACTGCTGGTCCTGCGCGAGGTCCAGGGAGCCCCACATCATGGTGTTCAGCAGCAAACTGTCGATGAAGCTAAAGAGGAGCCCTGGCTGGGGCGTTGGGGTCCCTGAGGAGCTACAGAAGAAACTTGGCTCTACTCGACTGCAGAAGGAGCTACAAAAGTGGCAAATCCAGGGCATCGCTTCAAACGCAACAGCAACCATCGCCCGGAGATGTCAGTAATCTCCTGATTATCGCACCGTGCTTTAAGCAAGCAGTTCTTGTGCTTTGATATGGCAACGGCTGATGTTACAGGCTTCAAAAAAGACAACTACTCTCCTAGACGCTTAACCCACTTTCAGGTTTGAGACAAGAAGAAAAATCTACTCATTTAACCAAGCAGAGCAACATGCATCCCTTTACGCTGTGGAAAACGCTGATGCCCAGCGCTTTCTTCTTGGCAGCCAACTCTCCTATACAGGCAGGGGTGTAAAGCGGCAATAATAGACCAAGACTTCACCGTGCACCCTCAAATAGAGGGGACTTCTTCAGGCTGCTTATGAGCCTGGGCTTGAGCTGCATTAACCCCTGCTCTCTGCAGCAATGTCTGTGCACTGGTATTAAGAAAGAGGGAGGAAGAGAAAGAAAAAAAAAAAAAAAGAGGAGCAATTAATAGGAGTGGGCTGGTTCCTGGTTGTCTCTCCAAGCAGAGAGGAAGGGGCGAGGACAGTCCCACACTGGTTCTGCACATCAGCCAGGCTCTGGCTGTTTTATCAGGCCATTTATCTCGGTTACTTCCAGTTCTATTCTGTTTCCAATCAGCATCCCCTACCCGCTTGGCCTGGGCCCCGTGGGAATTCCAGTAAAAGCCTGAAAGGAAAATAAAAATGAAACAAAAACACATTCAGGGAGATTAAAGTAGGGGAAAGGCAACTGTGTGGTGTGAAAAGGAGCAGGGTTCATTTTCTGGCATCTCGCTGGGTGGAGAGAGCCTGGGGGAGCGCCGGGGGTGGCTCAGCCCTCAGCCGAGGGCACCGCCATGCTGCAGACAGGTTTGGGCCAAGGAGTTATTCCACTGCCCAGGGAGACGTGCATGTGCTGCACATGTTCTCCACAAGCACAGAGCACGCCTACATGCTGGAGCACGTCTGCCACCGCACCGTGAGTCACCGTCACAGGCGGGAGGGAGCCCAGGGCCAGGGCCCTCCCTGTCACTTCAGATTCACAAATGGGGAGCAAATCTTAATGCAGGTTATGAGAAGTTGCTTGAAAATTAGCTCTGCCATCCTTCATCCCTTTAAAGACCTGAGTGCGCAGTGAGGACCTCCACGCTTCCTATCTCCTTCAGAGAGGAGGGCTGAAAAGGGCTTCCTTGAGACAACGATAGTCCGTACTCTACCGAGCTGCAGCAGAGACGTGGTCACAACATGCTTCTGCAAACTGTTTCTGAAGGGGGAAAATAAACATAGCAAATAAAAAAAGACAATGCACAAGTTATTTTAATTAGGATCAGGAAGGTATTTCAGGCTGAACATCCCAACCGTCCCCACTGTGCTTTAGCTTACACTGCACAGCACTCTGGGACTGCACAAATGGACGCCTTTCTGGTGACACTAAGCCAGAAGCGCTGTGGAGGACATTTAATGTTCTCCAACATGGATTTTCAGTCCACAGGATACTTTCCAAGACCAGTCCAAGGTAAAAACCACAAAGCCCGTATAGAGTGGACACAGGGGCCTTTGACCTGCAGATCTGCTTTGGCAGAGCACACTACTTGCCGATGGAGATAAAGACTTAATGCTCCAGCTGCTGGACTCACGAACAGCTCTGAATCTCTCTTTAATTAGGCTTCAAACTGGAAGAGGGGAGATTTAGATGAGATCTCAGGAAGAAATTTTTCACTCTGAGGGTGGTGAGACACTGGCCCAGGTTGCCCAGAGAAGCTGTGGCTGCCCCATCCCTGGAGGTGTTCAAGGCCAGGTTGGACGGGGCTTTGAGTAACCTGGTCTAATGGGAGGTGTCCCTGCCCATGGCAGGGGGGTTGGAACTAGATGGTCTTTAATGTCCCTTCCAACCTAAACCATTCTATGATTCTATGATTAATTAACCTTCCTGAGCCTCACCGCTATAGAGAAAAGCTTGGAAAACCTGACTGCTAATGCTTCAAACATGAAAAGTTGAATGCAAAGGTTCAGAGGTGATTTTTATTTATTTATTCTTTTAAACTTCATCTTTTTTTTTAAGCCAGAAGTTTATTATCCCATCCAGAAAACTATCCAGTCCATCTCCACCCCCAAGAGGAAGCCGTTACCCATCGACCACATCCCAGCCCTGATGAAAGCTTCCATCTCCTCACAGTACTACAACCAGGTTGGTCTGACCAGCCCCACAGCAGCTCCTATGCCACTCTCCCCTTGCTTCTGCCCAGCCCCAAGAACTCCTCTCTGACAGTAGCAAACACACTCACAGGTTGGCCCCACAGATGCAAGATGTGGGAACTCACATCTGCAGTTAACCATCCTAGAGAGAAATGCGTCGCCTTCCCCTGAAGAGACAACTCCAGAGAGTGGTTCTGGGTCAGGAACATCCCTGGGGAGACCCCCCCAGCTCACAGCAATTGCTGAGATTATGATCCGGCCTCTCCCTGCCTGAAGCACCGCCGCTGCCTCACTGCTTCCATGCTACAAAGCGCAGGGGCACCTCAGCTCCCAACTGCCCCTTGGCCAGCACTGGCCATGGGAAGAGTCTCAGGGCCCTCCTGGCTCCCCGGATGGATGAATCAGGCTCAACACTCAAGAACCACCCATGGAAGAGGAAGAACCTCTTTTCCCCTTCCCCCTGCATTGGCAGGAGAGGATCACACCATGGCCAGGGGATGAGACATCTGGGTATCTTTGTGTTGGTCTGAAGCTCAGACCACACAACATCATGGCTGCTGGAGGCATCAGGAAGGGATTAACCAGAACTAGCTGGTTCCCTCTTCAACAAGGCCACTAAAATGAGCTCCTGTTGAGCTCATTTCACTGGAACTTGAAATGAGGGGGGATGGACAGGCCACCCCTCTTCTCAGGGATCACTTTTAGAGGAAAGGTCTCCCCACCACCAGCCACCATGCCAGGAGCAGGCACCACTCTGGAGCTGCAGACCAAACATGTCCCAGAAGGACAAGCGGGGCAAGGGAGCCCAGAGACAAGCCACAGCCTGTGTAACATCACTGCAGCTCCACCAGCCCCACCGAGCAGCCAGGCAGCACATGCCTGCCAGATGGTTCACATTTTGGGAGGAGGGGAGGAGAGGTTCAGGGGTCAAGGTCACAAGCGATGCCTGACTCCATTCTTTGTGAAGGGGCCATGCAGGGGGAGAGGAAGCTGGGAGGAAATACCAGCCTGTGTGTGTAAAAACCATCCAGGGTGGGATTCACAGTCACGTTTGCACATGTTTGGCGCAGAAGAGGCAGGAAGCTGCAAGGCATTGGGGTCCCTCGGCTGAAATGATGGGCTGGGGAGGAGGCAGAGCAGCACAACATGCCGGGACAGCCTGGGATGCTCCTTCCTGCATCGCTTTAATGCCTCCGAGAGAGCCGCAACCACCCGATTTAAGATCAGCCTCCAGCTATTGATGTTCCCCCCTCTCCTCCTTCCCTTCTTTGTGGGAATGAAACGCTGTGTTGGGAGTTGCAACTCCCACATTGACAAGGCTTGGAGCTCCCTCCATACCCTGGGACCTCCTGGAGTGTGTTAGCCCTGTCTCCCCTTCCCCTTGCCCGTTCAAGTATCAGTTGGCTCCCTGTACTTGAAAGGAGAAAGCTGCAGTCTCTGACGTAACCCCAGACACTTCTTTCCAAGGCTCAAGACCAAGCTAAGCTAAACCAGACTGCACATATCAGAAATAAGAGCCCAGACACAAAGGAACAGTTTTGGAAATGCCACTCGTATCTCCACAGGAAAACAGTCACCCAGCAGCGGTCATCTCCAGGCGACCCTTTCAATGGCCTGGATCTAGATGGACCTGCTTTAAGCAGGGACTGCAGTCCATGAGCTCCAGAAGTCTCTTCCAACGTGAATTATGCTGTGACAATCTCCCGCTCCTGGACGTGGGTGATACACCTCCTCTCTACCTCCTGCCATAACATGTGATGTTAAACAGACTTGCAATATCTCAGCAGCCATAAAACTTGATTTCTCACCAGGCCAGCTTTTCCAGAGAGCAGCAAGCAACTACCCCAGTAACACCAGTAGTGTTTCTGGGGGACGGTCACATTCTGCTTACACAGAATCACAACTGTCTTGTATATTTAAGACAGAAAAATATAAAATCTAAATAATTAAACCACAAGAACCAAAGATAGGACTTCAAAGTGCCACCTTCTAAAGCAAGCGTGCCTCGGATAAACAGTGAGGCACAGCATTTTTGCTGCTTTCATTTAATTTTGGGTAACTCTTGCTCAATCAGCATCCATCAAATGGTATTAGACTGATCACTGAGCATGGGATCTGCTCCTTTTTATGCATTTTCAAGCCAGAAAAAAAAAATCCCACTGTGATCTGGTATTCTACAAAGGATATGCCAAAGGAGATCTCCAGCTTAATTCCTACTTTAAGACCAACAGCTATGGCTGAATTCAGAAAAATGTCTTTCCCTTTAGGAAAAATATCTCATCTGGATTTGAAGTCGTCCCAGCAACTGAAACTCTAACACAACCCAACCCTGAGGTAGGCCAGGAGCAAATTAAATAATATATACAATCAGCATATGGGTTGTTACAGCTAACGTGGGAGGTTACAATTAAAACCAGCAGAGCTGTGGAAGAAAATTAACAGCACTTTTACTGCAAAAAGTATAGGATTCCCAAAAGTCCACTCATTTGGAGAGGAAAACCATGAGTGAGGCATTAGAAAATGAACCCATTAACAAGGATTCAGAAAACTGCCTGTGCTGGGCAGGCGCCTGATCTCCTCCTTAGAAAGACCCACCAAAGGAAGTTTTTTGCTCAAAGCAAGTTTAACAGCTTAAAGGCTTACCCTGCAAAGGAGAGAAACACCGCGGACCTCCGCTGTTAAAGCACAGGACGTGGTTTTACAAGACCTGCCGAGTCCGAGCAGGATGACTTTCACTTCCCATGGCCAGAGGTGCAGAGGGAGCTGGGCACCGCTTGGGTTCATCCTCAGCACGCCGGGGTCAGCGGCTCTCCCTGGGGACTGGGGGGAGGTCAGGGATGGGCAGCCAGCCCAGGAGCCCCCACCTGTTGTCCGGGTTCAAGCCAGCCCCAGGGAGCAGAGGCAAGTGCTGAGCCACCCAGCAATGGCGGCATCCAATTTACAGCCATTGAAGCTGAGCTCAGCCCTGAGGGATTCTGTGCCAAGAGCCAGTGCAAACTGCATGGCAACTAGAAAGCACCTGGCCGTGAGCTGCGGCTTGCGGAGGATTAAATACATGCTCACCATCATGCATTTCCCACTGGCAAGGGGGATGGAGCACCTTCCTCCTCCATACCAGCCCAAGAGCAGGTCTAAGGCAGCTGTGACCTGCCTCAGCTTTTGTCCCTGCAATGCATCTGTCCCCTCAATGGAGCACATCAGCGACAGGGTTGGGGGTAATTTCCCTCTGCCTTTTTTTTGCTGCCTATGGAGCATGGGAGGGCTCAGCACGGGACCTGCAGTCTGCCCCAGGCTGACGTCTTGCTCAAACACTCCTGTGCAAGGAACTCAGGCCCTTCTCTCCTCCCAAATGAGCACAAAACCTCACAGTTATTAATATGAAACAGGAACAAATTGTGCAGTTTTTCATTTAGGTTGTGGTAGGGAGCTCTGGGCTTGGTTGCCCAGGTTTGCTGAGAGGCTGCAAGGCAGAGACACGGTCCTTCTGAAATTGAGACAAACATCTTCACATTTAGTCTGGAGAAGAGAAGGTTGAAGGGAGACCTTATTGCTTTCTACAGCTCCCTGAAAGGAGGTTGTAGTGAGATGGGCGCTGGTCTCTTCTCCCAAGTAACTAGTGATAGGACAAGAGGAAATGGGTTCAAGTTGCGCCAGGGGAGGTTTAGGTTGGACATTAGGAAAAATTTTTTTCACTGAAAGAGTTATCAAATATTGGACCAGGCTGCCCAAGGAGGTGGTTGAGTCACCATCCCTAGATGTGTTTAAAAGTCGTGTAGATGTGGTGCTTAGAGACATGGGTTAGTGGTGAACCTCGTAGAGCAGGGTCAATGGTTGGACTAGATGCTCTTAAAGGTCTTTTCCAACCTAAACTATTCTATGATTCTATGCTGCCAGAAATGATGGTCCCTACACCCCCCACCCTGCCCAGGAGGACAGCGAGACCCTGCAATCAGCTGATTGCAGCCACTGAGCTCCTGCAAAACCTTTGGCAGCCACACCACAAAGCACCTCTGTGCCACGGGGCTGGCTGCCTTCAAACCTCCGTTAGAGAATCCGTGGGGAAAACATCAGAGATGCACCGCTGAGCTGGCTGGATACAGGAGTCTACAGGTGATGTAGGAGAGCGAGGCCACCCAGCCAAAAAGCTGTTTTTTAAGTCACTGAAACCCTACATACAGTGTGTGCATCCACTAGTTTTCTCTCTTTCTCCCTCTTTCTTTGCAGCTCACTTTAAACTCTGCAGCCAACGTCCTCTAGTCACTGGCCAGGGTAAGGAGGACACTGTGGCATGATGGAGACCCAGTCCTCTCTGCCTCTCACTTCTCTCACCCAAACCTTTCAGTTTGCCACCCTCAAAGTTAAAACAATCAAAATGCTTCAGTAAGGGGGGAAAAAAAAAAAAAGAGCACAGGAGTTGTTTAAAATCTGCTCACGCAAAGCTCGCTGCCAGAAAGCGAGATCCAACTTCAATATCCCTCTGCATCGCTAACGACCTTTTAATAGCTCTCATTACAGAACATCTCACTCAGCCCTGGTACATCCCCGCCTGCCAAAACAAAGACCAGCATTTCCACAGGCAAAACCCAGCTGTTTAATTGATCCATTCAAGGACTTCAGAAAAGTATTAATAATGCAGCTCTGGTAAACTAAAGGTTTCACTCCTGTGTGGCAGATGCCTTCTTTGGATGGCAACTCATTTAACCTCTTTAATCAAGCATTCCCTACTCCCAATGGAAGCTGCCATTGAAAATGTGGCTTAGAAACAAAGGCTCAGCAGCAGGAAAGCAGAAAAAGTAATAATAAAATTTACCTCTTCCGCTCAGAACAGCCATACTTAAGCTGTAGCATGTACTCATACTCACCCTTAAGTATACACACACTTAATTGTTAGTACAGAGGCACAGAAATGCCCCAAAACACATAGGGTTTGGGTCCTGTGTGGTGCTGTACGCATAGGGAATATCCCAATAAATTCTCCTCGCGCCCCTTCCTTGCCCTACAACTCTGGTCTTCATGCCTGGGGTTACTTCAAATATCTCTTCTGATTTACATCCTTCGGGGACACTCATGTCGTCCTCAGCTCTTGCACTGCAACATGGCATCTTTCCCCAGCTAGTGGGATCTGCTCCAAGCAAAACCATCGACTCCCAGGTTTCTCCATTACAATCCAGCTGAAACTCTGCTGAAACTGCAGTGGCGTAAACACTGGCACTCACAGGGGAAGGGAGAGAGGGAATGGATAAGCATAAAACACAGCAAGCTGGCAAAATAACAGCACTTCTTCAAAACATCATGTCTAGCAGGTTTAAAAAAAAAATAAAAAAAGACAGAGAGAAAGTGAGGAACTAATGGAACATAATCTGCTGCCTGGCTGCATTTTGTCTTGCAAAGAGATCTCAGCTCAGCGCCGTTACAGGAAGAGTAAAGGCACACATCTGTCTAGCATCACGCCCCGTTTACAGATGGAAACCACGGGCAGAGGAACAGCAGCTAGAGCAGGGCCACAGCAGAGCAAGACATCAGGGAGCCCCAGCCCTGCTCTGTGTCAAGGCCACCCCATCCCACCGCTTCCCAGTCCGGTCCTGACTTCAAAGGCTACAGATGTTTCATTTCCCCGGAATCACCCATCATAAAGGTAATTACTGCGCACATTTGCACAGAGCCTCTGCACCAGCGAGCTCTCACATGGGGAGAGCACTCGGTACCTGCTCGGTCCTTAGCTCGGCCCCAGCCATCTGCTCCCAGGTGCTCTGCAAGTCAGAGCACAGGGCATCTAGCAACCAGACCTGTCCCCACCCCCAAAAAAAAAAAAAAAGGCAGCTATACTGGACTTCTCTGAGGATGGTGAGACACTGGCCCAGGTTGCCCAGAGAAGCTGTGGCTGCCCCATCCCTGGAGGTGTTCAAGGCCAGGTTGGACGGGGCTTTGGGCAACCTGGTCTAGTGGGAGGTGTCCCTGCCCATGGCAGGGGGTTGGGACTGGATGATCTTTAAGGTCCCTTCCAACCTAAATCATTCTATGAGTCTTTGATTAGCTTCTCCCATCAAAACCATCCAGGAGAGCTGGTGTGAAAAATCCTGGGCCCTTCTCTGCCCTAACCTGTCCCCCCATGCTCTCCTGGCTTTCACTGCCAGCTCCAAACCGTTGGGACTGGCTGCTGCCACAAGCATCAGCTGCATCCTCCTCTGCAGCTGCCTGCAGTGCAGCAGCAGGAGAGATTATCCCCGCATCTGTCATGGATGAGTCTGGGGCTCTGAAGTGCTCTAAGATGTCTCTGCAGTGTATTACCTACCTGCTTCTCCTATTTCTCCAAGTACCGATGGAAATATTCTATGTTTTAGCTAAACGTATCAACTTAGAATACATCCATCTTCTGCAAGTGGGGAAGCATATCTCTGCATAATGCTGGTTGTGAGGGTAGGCAGCTTTCAATAAATAAAAGCTAATTCCCTTTCTGTAGTTTTTTGTTTTGTTTTCTTTTCTTTAAGAAAACAGAAACTGCTCTTTGAATGATTTTAAAAGACCAAAAATAAAAACAAAATTTGACCTTCATTTGCACTCTTGTGAAAGTAACAAAAATCAACTGTTTTCCCTAGGCTAAATCTGTTTGACCTCTGCCCAACCCCTATAATTTCCCCACCACAGGTTTAGGAGGGGATGAACTCTGCACACCTGCCATATGGAGCCATTAAACCCAACAAGGACCACCAGGTGTTGCAGCAGCGGGTCCCATCCCCAGTGCTGGGTCCCCACTGCTGAGCGGAGCTCTCAAGGGAACATAAATGCAGATTCTGAGACTCCTTAGAGCAGGAAAAAAGGTTATACATACACACACACAAAGATTCACACCACCCTGGGAATTGGCTTACACCTCATGGGAAACGTGCTTCAGCCTCACCCCATGACTGCTCTCAGCATCAGCATCTCCTGCCCACATTTTTCTGGTGGCTGGAAGGTTATTGTGCCATTGAAGGGCAAATTCCTAGCCTCTGGGAAAAGCACCCATGTTAACTCCCCAAAGTGGGACCAGAAGCTGTAGGAGTTACACGAGCTACAGGAGGTTTGGCCCTTCCTTTCCATGAGGTGCGTTGTCCCCACTGACCACCAGCACCAGATCTGCACATCAGCTCTTTGCTACCCTGCAAGACTGGCTGGGGAAATACGTGAAGCACCTTCCGTGAGCGGCTGGAGCGATATTTCAAAGCTTCCCCTTTGGGGCAGCTCAGCCCTCCCCAGCCTGGCACGAGCCCCCGATGCTCAGCAAACTCCAACGAACACGAGAAATCCCAGCCTAGGGGAGACACCAGCGTTTCCACCCTTGCCTCGATGCCCAGTTGTGATCAGACACTGAAATACCCCTGCCCTATCCGTCTTGTCTGAGAGCAGAGAGAACCTGCTGGCAAAGGGGGGGGGGGGGGGGG
>VFFE01006336.1:281284-344488 GCA_008921705.1 Burhinus oedicnemus | reverse complement strand
AAAAAAGACACACACATGCATGGATTGTTGAACTTCATTTTTTTTTTTTTTAATTCAAATAAATGGACTTTGAAAGAGGAAAAAACACAACTATAAAGGTTTGCACAGCAGACTGTTTCTATACCTAGCTATAAACAGGCATATAGCTAGTCTATAATAAAGCAAACTGTGCAAATCCATCAAAATAGATGTACTACCCAGTTATGCTCTGAGCTATTCCAAGCAATACTGAAGAAAACAAACGTTTTCCTCTTGGTCTGCCTTCTCAACAAAATCGGTTCAGCCAAGGCTTTTGACAGGAGTGGATGCTTTGGTGGAACAAGAGAGGGTCGCGTGCGGCACGCTCGCTGGTACAAATGTGTGAGTCTCATCAGGGGACTGGGACACCTTTTGGCCAGAGGTGACCGTGCCTGTGCTTCAGCCGGAGTGACTCAAGCGGAGGGTGCCTGCTGGCAGGGCTGGTCAGCCCTCCGGGGTGGAACAAGGGCAGGGGTGGGTGGAAGCTTTTCTGCACGACTGAAATTTGAAACACCAGCTTGGGCATTGCTGCAATCCTATTTTATGGTGTCCAAGATAGACAAGCAGGTGACTGACTCTGTCCTTTCTGAAAGAAAACCTTTCTATTTAAAAAAATTAGTAACTATAGCTGAAATTATGACAATCAAATTGAAATCAATTTAAATCATTATTGACTATTACTCCCAGAGCAATTCCAATTATGGGAAAAGTCGTAAGCAGGCCATGTTTGCTGCTGAAGTTTTAAGCAAGGTCAAACCACCGAAATGGATGAAGTCACTGAACAGAAGAAATCATCAGAAAGCAAAGCTGTCTTGAACTGCTAACCTCACCCTAGCCATGAGGCAGCTTTCCCATCAATGCAAAGAAATATTTACTTAGTTTCAGTTCATTCACACAATTGCATTCCATATGCACTTCTAATTCACTTTTAAACTAAATGGCATACAAAAGATGTTCTTATTTTACATGGAAAAAGCAGCGTCAGGTGGTAAGACCCGCTAGGGCTAAAATCCTCCAGGATTAGAACCTACCAGGAATAATCAGGAATACTTTGTTTCATTGCCAGGTTTAATGAAAATTTTAGTCAACTTATTTCTCCAGCATGTTAAAGATATTGCCAACTAATTAAAAGAATTCTAAATAACTGCTTTTCTGCAAGTAATTTGAATTCCAATATCCATCTGAGTAAAACTTGCCGCAAATCATGAACAAATGAACAACCATCTAATAGGAATGTACACACAGCTTTTACTATTTCTTAACATATGAAAAGTAAAAAATTTAAGAAGAGCCCCAATCACAATGTCAGGCTGGCAATGGCTTTAAAACACACTTGTGTACTTAGAAAAAGGAAAAAAGGTGGCAGTCACGCTTTCTGATCTTTTAAGTTGCCTACTGAAGCCTCTACATGGTTCACCTTCACGAAACACGTGCCACATCCCTGTGAGAGCTGGGGGAAACGTGGAGATCCCAGAGACCTTCTCTGGCAGGAGATGCTGGGAGCTGCTTGGGACATGGTGGCAGGGAGGGGACAAGCTGGTCACACACATGTAGGGACTGTCCTGCTTACACCCAGGAGCGGGCTGTGGGCCACCGCACTACTCACCAGCCCCGTGGACAGCCAGATGCTGCAGTCTGGGTGCGGGATGTGCAGCTAAACAGCTCATGAACAACAGGTTGACCACCCCTGATACGGCGCATCTCCAGGGGGCACGAAGGATGGCCAGATGTAGTTTAAAAGCTGTATGTAGTTCTGTCAAAAAATGTCAATTTTGTTACCAACAGAGGGGAAGAAATCTCTTAGGGAGGGATAGCAGGGAAATGTGACCTCGAGTACAAATACAAAATAAGGCAGAAATTGATTATCTGAATGAAGCTTTCACACTTGCTGATCTAAACCATAATTAAATTGGCGATTCAAATCAATGTAGCCTGGTGTTGTCTTATCCTCTTAAGTTTCATGTATTTTATTTACACGTAATTAGTAAACTTCCTATTACACATCCTGGATTTTAGAGTGCATGTGCAGCTAGTGAATGATAAGCAAGGAAAATGCTGCACCACTGCTTTTCCATTAAAGCGCAAATAATGTCAACAGAACTCAGGAGTAAGCTCCAGTAATGGGGAAATGGCATCAGAGAAACATCTCCCTGCTTATTCAAATCTTAAGCTGGGGAAAAGTCAGAAGCAGTATTAGCATTAATTAGACCGCCAACTACCATGCAGATCTCCTGCACCAAACTGTAAAATCCCAAATTGGTACAAGCTTGTTAGAACAGAGCACTTTTGCTGTTGGAGGAAGAACAGGGGGAGGGGGGGGGAAAAGGGAAAGAAAAAGAAAAAAAAAAAAAGAGAGCAGTTATGGCTTTACATCAAGTGTATTTCATAATTGTCTGTTAAAATACGTACCCACATCATAAAACACTTCTAAAAAACCAAGTATTTTTAAATGTATGTACAATAATGCAAAAATATGCCTAAATATGTATCCAATGCAAAAAAAATAAACCATTTAATAAAATCTCCCTTCAAATGTCCCCTTGCTCTTCAACACCTTAAAAAAAAAAAAAAAAAGGAAAGAGCTCAGTAAACAAACAGGAGTTAAAAACACAAACTAACTGACAGACAAAAGCAGTGCAAAGCAGACACTTAAGAACAGAGAGACATCCAATTCAGCTTCCCATTCCCCTGGATTACACCACAACTACAGTGGCACTTGTCCTATGCCAGTTGAATTTTGGTTTTAAAAAGTCAGCCTGGTACGCAAGCTATAAGAGGCTGCCTGTGGCACTTATTTTCCATGCAAGCAAAAAAAAATTAATGATAATCTGACTAAGCACCCTTTAAACCCCCTTAAACGGGGTGAATTTCACCCTAGGCAAATATTTCATGTTCTGTGTACTCCTGTACTGCCAAACACAGAGATCCCGTCCAACAAACAATATGGACTAAAGTCTACCTGGACAACTGTGGTGGGAAAGAGACTTCCGCTGTTTCATGGTTAATTGTTTAGTCATCTCTTCTTTCTGCATTCTCTAGGAAACTACAAAGAGGGCTCTGGTCTTACAGTTTCAGTAAGTCCGGTATCTTGTATTTGTGACATTGCAATTTCACTGGTAATCGGGCTCCTAAATATTTCCGAAGACTAGGTCTGAATGTCCGAGTTAAACGAGACACACCAGTTCCACAAGAAAATGCTGATCTGGTTCTTATTTGGATGCGTTCAGGTGACTGATGTATATCTTTTATCTTGCTAGAGTAACCACCCTCAGAGTACAGCTGGCTGTATGTGAAATACAGCTCTTGCTTGCAAAAGCAATCTGAGGAGGTTTCAGTATTGCTCCCTAACAGGAAAGGTGGCACGAATTGAAGCTCTGTTTAAAAAACCTGCTTATAAGGCACTGGTGCAGCAAGGTTTGTGACGAACGCGGTTTTATGATTTCTCTTTTCCAACTGTTTAAAAGTCCATGAAATCAATCATAAATAGCAAAAGACATTAGAAAAGTCCCAAACCAAAGAAATCAACTTAGTATTGAAACTTAATTTACGACAATCCCACTTCAGTGCACAAACTAGCTCCTGCATGTTTTTTTAAACTTATTGTTGGCTCATGCTCACCCTATATACAAAAGTTCCCCCTGCAAAGTCACGATGGGCTGAATATCTTCCACAAACACGACATTTTTAGATGACATCATAAAATTACACATTAAACTTACAGATGATAGACAGGAATATAGGAACATATATTGGCTAACCCACTGTACATATCTATTTAAAGCTTTAAAAGAAGAAGAATATACACAAAATATACACTTAATTCACAAAGTAAAACAGCCCTCAACATCTCCTATTTTGAAGGACTACGCATTTCTTCTATTAAAATTCCACACATGGAACTATCTCTGTGCCAGTTCCTCTTCGTAAGCAACAGGATCACTTCAAGGCAAATTAGTTCTTCATGTATATGTAACAGAAACAGCAAAAGCTCAGCCTCTAGTCATCACTGTCACTCCCAGACTCACTCAGCTGCAAGTCATTTCCTATGGAAAACAAAAAAAACAACAAAACACAACAAGTGGGTAGGTGTTAATTCACATTTCATGGCAATCAAACCAAAGAACAGTTACATTTACACTGGAATATTTAAATAAGAATAACACAAGAAATGAATGCAAACATCAGCTGTCATTTAATGGAACTGCTCCCCATGCCCAAGAACCTTAAGAGCTGCATGGGGCTAATACACAGTCGGATCCAGGCCAAACCAAGTGTCCTTGGCTCCACACCCACCAAAGCTGCTCCCTGGTGGGAGAACAGCACTCTGCACGCTAGCAGCTGCAGAAGGCATTCTACAGCCTCCACCCAGCCAAGCTCCTGTATATGGCTCTGGGACAAGGCATTGGGGAATTCCCTGGCTTTCTCGGTTCTTTTAAAATAGATTTTTTTTGTTTTAAGGTCATTTGGGTAGCCAAGGGAAGGCCTCCACACATTAATAAACCAAAAGGAATGTTAAAGCCATCACAACTCAAGGCTATCGGCTGAACTAAGCTGACACATGCCGTGACGATGAAGGCCCCCCTCCAAAGTGCAAAGAGAGATCAAACAAAAGAAGGCCAGGATACGGATCAAACCTAGAGTCTCAGGCCATGTTTTGCAGAACACTTGTGATTTGGAGAGGTGGAGGGGATAAAAGTGGGCAAGAATCATGCTTGTGTTCTGGTAACTGAACTTAGCTCTTCCAGCATTCTCCCATGGCCCTGCCCCAAACAGCTGCAGAGCAGCTATGCAATGGCTATGCCCTGGATTTCATCATCTCCTCTCCTCTTTTATGAAACAAGAACTTGGCTTATGGATGATTCTCCCCATGCAGATGGTCACCATTGACTTGAGTGCTCAAGGATATATTAATCCTTGGCAAAAGGATTTTAAATCCAAAGGCAAAAATCATTGCCTGAAAAAAGGAGCTACCCTACTAGTTCCCAAATTCTCCTGGAGTCAGAGGCTTCTTGACATTCAATGACCAATGCAGTATTGCTGTCGTGGCCCAGGAGAAGCAGCAAAGAGGCAGCTCACAACCAGAAACAGGGAATTGGAAAGAGTCCTACTGACTTTGTTGAACTTTGGATTTCACTTAGACATCCATTACTGACAGGAAGACTGACAGGACTCTCCAGTTTTCCACCAGGCCTTTTCAGTATTATCTGTATAACACACTTGTTTTCTTGAAGCTGGAAACCCCACATTTATCTGTATTTCAACTCCACCAGTTCCCTATGCCTGGGTGCCAAGAGATGTACGCAAACATGCCTCAGGAGGGATTAAGAACAATTTATGATAACTAAGTTCTAGTTTCTTGGAAATGCAATTATTTTAAATCCACCAAGTTAAAATATACCTGATCTAGCATGAGAAGAGCAACACAGATGTATACCATCTCCCTAGAGACAGTCTCATGGGACAAACCTATGCTTTAAAAATGTTTTTTACACTTTTTAAAGGGTAAAGTGAGTTTGTACTGATTCAATGTTTGCAAATGCCATAGCTGTAATATTTTAACCACTTTAACTTTCCCTTCAAAATGTGATATTTGTGAAAACACAGTATAGAGTAAATACTCTGACAAAGCAATACAGCTAATAATGAAGATCACAGTGACTGTGCATTTATGACCACAGGCCAGCCTTGTGCCATTCACAATTCTTTACAGACCTTTAACTGACACATGTGACAACCCCACTATTTATGTCTAATCCGTGTTTTCACATTAAAATAATTCCCATCCTTTGGTGCACCAGATCCTCCCATAGTGATGCTTTTCTACCCACTCATTCCACCTGGAGGCCTGAATTAAGGCTCAGCACAGCCATTGCACTGACGCCCACAGGCTCTAGACCAAACTGAAGCAATCTCCACACCTTCAGACAGGTCTCGGCCCTCTGTTCAAAAAACCTGCCCACATATTTCAGCCAGTGCAACTCCCTGGGATTACTATTTGGCAAACTGCACTTCATGGAGTTAGCTTAACATGCTAAGAAAATGAGTGGTCTCAATCAGCTTTCCACAGCGATAACACACAAGCCTTTACTTACGGAGCGTGTTCATCAGATGATTGCTTCCTTGTGGCCTGCTGGTGCCGTTAGCAACTGCATTCCTGTTGTTATACTGCTGGTGCGGTGGCTGGGAAGGGGAAACATGTGCTGGCTCTTCCCCCTCACTGCTGGAGCTTTCATCTTCACTCCCAGATGAGCTTTCTGAATCTGATGAGCTGCTTCCACTGCTGCTGCTCATCTGCTCAATAATTTCAACCTCTGCTCTCAGCTCTGAAATAAAAGGACATTCATCTGGTTGAAACCATGAACAGGGTCCCAAGGAATTTTGGAAAAGACTGTGGAAATGCAATAGTTTTGTCAAATATAATTTATCACATCAAAATATCTTACATGAAAGAGAGAGACAGGAAGGAAAACCAAAAAAATTCTGAAAGCTTTATTACTTAGTTGTTGCAGCTAAATTTAAAGAAGCAACAGCATACATTAGTATCATAAAATGTTCACTTCCACTATTACTGTTTATATACATTACACTCCTGAAAGCACTTCCTGCTTCATTATTTCTGACAGGTTATATGCTCTACATACAAAGTAAGTACATTTCCTGATCGAGTTTTACAGGCCAACAGCCAGCCCATTTTTTGAAACCATCTTAAAGTGGAAGAATCTAAATTGTTAGATGTGAGTGACACTTAGGCTTTTGGAAAACACAAAACTGTGGGGGGCGTACGCACATGATCACAACAGAAACTGCCTTGACTTTAGATAATGTGTGAAAGTGCTCTAGTACAAAGTCACACACCTCATTTTGAACAAGCTTCAGAAGCAGATGGATGACACCAGATAACTCTGCAGTGGGGCAGATGAGAATAGATGAGAATATTCACATGCTGGGGAGTGGTTACAATACCTTAACCTGCTATAGAGCTTACAAGTAGCCAGAAAAATACAGAGTCTGCTCTGAAACTGGGAAGTTATTCAAGTCAGACACACCCCACTTCAGGGTTTCCAGTGCAAAGAAACACTGGAATACCATGACAGCACCACAACTGCTGCATCAGCAACAGCTAGTGTTGGCTGAACGACTGGTTACTAAACAGCTGTTAAAGTAAGTCACCCAAAATCATAGCATATTGTTAAATTTCTCATAATTATAAGTGGCCTAAACACTATTAGAGGACAATTCTTTTGTATGCACTCACAAAGTCAAGTATTTAATAACTCATTTCACCTAGGCAGAACACTATTCACACATATGTTAAGCACAGGATGTGAAACCCTCAAAATTTAGGCTTTTGATGTACTAGCAGTTCTATACCCACAGGGTTAGAACTCAGTGCTTGCCCTGGAGAAGTCACAGGCTAAAGGGACAAGAATGAAAGAAAGGAGAGATGAGGTATTATCACCTCTATCTGACAAATGGAGAACTGATGCCAGGAGTAATTCCCCTTAGGTCAGATGTGTGTCAGAGCGAGATGAACACTAGCTCCTCAGCTGGGGACATCCTTCTTGTGTATGGCATAGCCAGATCACATAAAATGAGTCTTTACGTAAAAACAGCACAATTTTAACGCTTCTTATCTTCAGCCCCTGCAGGAGTAACTCTGAGCAACTGCAACTCTTCCCTTTTTTAAATAAGACCCATTTTCCTTGGGCTGCTTAACACTATAGAGTAACAGCTGAGTTTTCAGACTCCACATTATGGGCTGGCGAGTTCCTCTAGCTCAGCATGTATCCGTTTTAGAAATTAAGTTTTCTTCTACTGGTTTTAAAACTGCTATTTTTCAATTTCAAAGTTCAGAGCTCAATTTCAAATGCTACAGTTATACTGAATCAGAGGCAAGGAAGGTGTATTGAAAGGGAATAACCGTATGACTAACTCCAGCTGGGTATTTAAGGATAGTGGGGCTGTTCCTCCAACTTACTCCTAAATCTAGATCCCTGACTAGACCACCTGTGTTCTCTGTACTTTACTCGTATGCCAGGTAAAACTTACTCTTGCATCTTGAAGACATTGCATAAGAGACCATTGGAAGAGGGAGGAATAATATATGATTAGGCCAACAGGAGATATTACTTTGTACTGTAACGTCTTTTACCCTTATTCCCTCTGAACAGTCTTGCAGGTTTCAAAAACTCATTTAATGCCTGGAGTCTGATACACAGAAAAATGAGCACTTGTAAGTCACTATTCTCAGCCTACCCATACCGAGGATTTCAAATGGTAACTATTCTCAGTGTTCAAGGTTAAGAAATTCATAGGAGAAAGCTGAAGCAAAGGTAAACAGAAATAAGGGTTCTTTCCCTTTAAAATGCCCAGATTTAATTTTTTTTTCCCCCTAGCTTAACAGTGTAAAATTTACACACACCTCTAGCTATGATTAGAGTTGTTAGTTGTAAGTTATATTGATAGTAATAATAATATATTGTTAGAATATTCTGGATTGTAGCAAGCACATTCACCTATAGACCACAGTCCATATTGCAAAAACATTCAATAAACAAGTCTAATAAAGGACCTGAGAATTACACACGTATGCTTACAGAGCTACAGAGCCTATGGCTGAAATGGAAGAGTGTTGGCACACCGGCTGAGAAGAACATAGCAGCCCAGAAAGCAGCATATAAAATGGTGTGAAGAAGGTGAAGCAATCTAAGAGGCATTGGTGGTGAAAGGGAAAAGATGCAACAAGAAATGCACTTCAGAGAACTACAGAAAAAAAAAATCTAAACAAGAAGTTCGAAGTTGATACAGCAGGTGAGGAGATAACTGAAGGAAGGAAGTGATGCAGTTTGACGAATGGGAAAGGAAGATTAGCCTGGCTAATTTTAAACAGAATTAGAGATTAGTGTCAGATTGAAAAGTGAGGGTTTTCTGCTGGGGAAGCAGAAACTGAAAGCCCATAAAAGAGGTTTGGTTATGAGGAGGAAAAGGAAGGATGCCTTGGAAGAACTGGTAAGGCCCACTATGCTGAATACAGGCACGAAAAGCAATCCAGTGCCAGTATCACAAGCTTTAAGGACTGGGAAGTTAAGGGCATTATCAGTGACAGTGGTCACTTGTGGAAACTTGGTCTGAGCCCATCTTCTAGTCAACTTTTGCCTCACAGGCTGTCAGCTTCCCCTCAGGGCTCTCTTGTCTCTTAATTCCTTGAGCCTAGAATTCTAAACATGTTATCTGTGCAGATGAGGAAAAAAGTAATTGTTTTCATGAATGTTATGGTGGCTGCTCCATTGCTAAAAGTCTGTCAGGCAGAACTCCAGCAGGACCACTAAGTAAGTCTGTTCAAAACCTTCTTGTGTCACATTGTCAAAGATGGTGGCTAAGCCAATGATGACATCAAAGCCTTGTAGGAAAAACATTATCTGCTTTAAAATTGTGCAATTTTACATTTTCCTATTCGTTTGTTACGCTTAGTGCAGTTATAGGTACTGAAGCCTTGGCTAAACATTTCGCTCCGGTGCCTCCAATTAAAACAGTTGTGTGTATATGTATACATATATGCTAAGATGAACAACAAAAGAGTCAGACCTTGCCTAGATCTTTTTGTGCCATAAGATCAAACACCTCATGCTGATGCACCTTTAAGGTTTAAAAGATGACAAGAGTTAGGATGTGCAGCAGCTACTTTTAAAAAAGCTTTCCACATAGTATAGTTTTGGACACTTGCCTTAATTGAGTCTACATCATCTCAAAAGGCTGACATTGCTACAGGAACCTTAACTTTTGCACATTTCATGTTACAACTGTAGGCTTGCTTTCAAGAAAACAAAACAGCTTATTGTTTTACACTGACAGTCAATGCAGTCTTTAGAGTGAAAAAGAAATTCAAGGTCAGAAATCACTATACGAACAGAACAGCCCTTCTCAACAGGGCTGTCTTCTGTATGTATTCAGTATCAAATGCCCTAATTTTCCATAATCATGTCTAAGGGTTCTTGCTTCTTCTCTCAATTCCAACAGGCTATGCAGAATTTTTAACTAAAGTCCTAATCTTGGGCTGCAAGTATATCAAGGACTTTTGGAAATAAAGTCATTCAGCTTTAGGGAGGATAAGGTTGTATGCCTATTGCAGAATGCTTACTGTTAATAATGGTACATAAGGTGGAGAAATCAACTTGATACTGCTGCTTTGAGCATGCGGAGATGGCAGCTAGAAGATGCAGTATTTTACACTGAAGTGCAAAAAATTTGATTGAGCTGTTCTTGAGAGACAAGCACAGTGCTATGGCATAATCCTTACACACTACAGCTGCATTTTAGGTAAACAATATCTGCTCAGATTTTTAAGCACTGAATTTACAGTCTCCAAACCAGAAATATGTTTCTGTGGTTTTTTTTTTTTCCAAGTACAGCATGCTGTAATTATGCCAATGTTATTGAAAACATCTCTGTTGTGGTCAAATATGTCTGATAAACAGTGATTATTCTGTGCACATAAATGGTTGTATTGTGGTATATACGTGCAAACATTCACCGCTTAATGAAATGTTATCAGATATAGCCAAATATTCAAAAGAACAAGCTCTTACCCTCTCTTTTGCTCCTTTCGGGCAGGAGGACAATGTAAAAGCTTGCAGGGGAAAAGATTCCTCTGGCGCAGGACCCTAGACACAGCCTCCCAAAGGCCTCTCTGCTGAAGGAAAGGACTGGTTCAACAGCCACATGCTCTGACTCTGTCCTCAGGCACTGCTGTTTAGACAGCTGTGTAACGGGACAGAGAAACAACCTACCTGAAAGCTTGTTTCCCAGCTCATCTTTAAGGGGAGCTATGGGAATGTACAGCTGAGGATACCGGTGAAAGCAGAAACCTGCACTGAGGTTACCTTAAAACTATTGTTAAATCTCACAAGGGCTGTGTGTCTTACCACACCCTTAAGTAGGGCATACTGGGAGCAAGAGTGTCATAGTGTCAGAGAGCCTTTCAACCACCTCGTTTGGGGACTGTAAGTCCTGTGCTGTGTCCATTAAAGAAAAAAACAGAATTTCAGCTTTACGTGTATCTTTCTTTCATACAAATGGGGTATTTCACCCCAAAGGAAAGCTACTGCTTCAATGGAAAGGACACAGCCTCTTCAGAACTCACAAGTCTTTGTTCATAAAAAGACACATTAAGGGAAGATAACAGGACTGAAGACTATCTCACGGCTTTTACAGTTAAGTTTTATGAATTATTTTCATTGTAGAATGGTGCCATTTTAGTTCTACCTTTCCTAAAGTAGGTTCTTACGATATAAATGGTTTAGTAATGCTGATGCTCTAGATAATCTATGCTGGAAAAAAGTTATAAAAAGCATAGACTGTAAGCAAAAAAAACCCCTGCCCAGGTATTAGCGCTCTTTTGGAGCCCTGAATGAATCTCCCTATAAAACACCAACTTGAAGTCCTATTTTCACTACAAGTCACATGTTCTTTTGCTTGATTTTGGAAACAAAACTCTACAGGTTATGTATTTGGAGGTACTTTCCAATAAAAGATGATCAAGTGGCAAAAAATTACTAGGCCAGCTCTAAACAACGTGACTTACATTTTAGACCACTAGAAAATGGTCTTTGTAGAATAGATGTCACACCAGACAAATGTCATTATTTTACTACAACATGACCTTTACAAATAGCTGTTCGTACACAAAAGAGTGCCCCAGTGGTTAAGTAACTTATGACATACTACAAGAAAAGACATTTAAAATTCATAACTGATTTAATTTTTAAATTAATATATCACCTGTTATCTTTCTCCTTACCTATTATACAGAAAATAAAAATGGCAATGCAGCTAAGGGAACTTGTAGCTAACAGACTCTCAGACGTTGATTCTGTCTGCTGACCAGCGTCCAGGTATTGAAAATACTACTGCTGCGAAAGAGTGAGACCAGTCAGCACCTATGCAAATACACAGATAGCTTAGCAGTAAAAACGTCACCTAGTGATTACCATAAACTGAAAAAATACCCTGCTAAGTAATTAACATAGTCTGGGCAATTAACATAGGCTAAGTCTACAGGCAAAAATAGCTATATGGGACAGCAGAAAAAAAGGGAAAGAAAGAGAGACCCAGAAAAAAAAAATATTAGACAGAAAGGACAATCTTAAAATAAAATAAATGCATCTGGTGCCAGACAAGAAACACAAGAGAATCAAATAAAAATTTAAATTTAAAGTCTTCCTCATTATCCACAGCAAAGCTAGATATCATACCAGTATGAAAGGAAGGTCATGGGCAAAGAAAGAGCGCCCTGCCCACAGCGAAACACTGAGATAAAGCGTTGCTTGAGCAGGAGACTGAGTTGAGCCAGTCATCCCTTCAAGGTACTTTAATAAAAGTATAGCAACTACATGGCAGATGTGATCAGCACTGCAGAGGAGTGGTTGTATTAAAGGGGAAGCTGCAGGGCTGTTCACTCTCTCATCCCTCCCCTACTAGCGCTACTTGGCATGGCACAAGCTCCAGGTCTTGTGATGGGAACACGGCCATCCAGCCCTTCTATCCCACTGGCAAATGGCTCCAACCTTACTCAGTACTCAGTGCAGGAATAACTTCCGTCCAAGTTACTCGATTGCATAACTAGATCTTGGACCATTAGCTTTTGTTGTTATTGTTGTTGTTGCCTGAGACACCCATTCAACTTGTCTAGCACTCAGCTACAGGTTTCTGAATTCACACTTATTTCGTCTTCTTTTCAGAACAGAGAAATAGTTTGGAAGAGAGAAAATTATCCAGAAAGAGAAAGTTCTCTCATGCCAGAAATGACTGCAATATAAATATCTATGCTGGCAGAAGAGAATAAATAATTCACTAAGATGCCTTAAAATGAGATATAAAGCTGACAAACCCGCTGTCAAGTACCATCTTTTAATCCCTGAACATTCCAACGTTTTTATAAATTGTACAGTCATAGTTTTTTATCATAAAGAAGAAAGACAAAACCAACCAAAACTCGGGAAACTACAAACCCTTCTTTACCTCTCTTAATGTCATCCAGCTGTGGCTCAGGAGAAGGATTATCTTTCACAGGAGAAGTTTTAGGTCCAGCTGCTGGCTTGGTTGGGGCTCTGAACTGTGAAGGAGGCTGAGATGCTCGGGCAGACTGTTGTTCTATGCGGGCTTGGATCTTACTGCTGCCCTCTGCTCTGAAAAAAACAACCAGACACATTCAGCGGTACTGTGCAACTATGTTCAACTTTTTCAATATCCTTGTACTAATGCATCATCTGTGACTTCCTTTTGTACAGATCTCTACTTTGTTTTATAAAGATAAACAGTGAATTACAGCTTTCTGTATGCAACACTTGCTTTCAATAACAAGTAAGCATATACAACTACACTGCAACACCCTTACAAAATGTATTTTGAAATCCAGATGTGGTTCAGTGGTGCCAAATTCTCTACTTGAAGAACAATGAAGGCTTTAATTTAGAAATTAGTATTTGTATTTTAAAAAAAGAATAAGCAATCATAGTAATTTAAAGTAACTACATGATAAAACAAATCTACTCATAACAAAATCCTGCTTAAAACAATCACAGCAAAAGAAACAATTTTCTCACTTGTAATTAAAACACCTCAAACTGAACTCTCTTAGAGGTCAAGCTGACTACAGCAATCATTCTTACTGCTAAATACAGCATGCAAGCATTTAATTCCCGTTTTTCATTCACTCACTATTATCCCTTAAAAATAGTTTAAGCTGTTTCCTTAGTGGGAAATAGTCTCCAGAATAATACTATGCCTAGCTGTTCAATTCAAATCAGGTATTTCTTCCTTCTACTGAAACAATGATGTGTTTGAGATTGTAGGCCAGTCAATATCCTTGGCAGAAAAAACACCAAACCAAAATACTCATTCAGGTCCCTCTATGGTGCACCATAATGAGGTTAAAGCGTGTGGTGTATTTATCGCATAACACCAAAGCCTTTGGGGGTACAGCTTTATGTAGCGTAGCCCAGAAGCAGCTTACGTGGCTATTAGAGCTCAGCTTCAGTTCTAGGAGGGTCCCATCTCAGCAGTGCGATACTTCGTGCCTGTGAGCTAATCCCACTGAGAAACAAGTTAAACTAGTCCACACAGAACTTCGTGGGACTTCACCTAAACTGCTTCTGGTACCTGAGCTAGTACATTTAGCACTAACTCAGGTATCTCTGTGCCTCATTGAATTGTAGATGCAACCTCAAAAATTAAGCAAGAACCACCTCTTCATTCATCACTGAAAAGCAGCTATTAGATACCACATTAATGTAGTTTACACAGTGCATTACAATAGAAGTAAGGATTTGGGAATACACTCACTGTATCAAGTGAAAGGTAAAAGCAAAAGATTGTTTCCAGTACTAATTATGCTCTTGGAACTACATTAGATTCTATGTAGAATAAGTGCAATTACTCCCCCGTCAATGTCATCATGATGTTATCACTAAAAACTCTGTTCTCAGAGCGTCAACAAGTCATTAAAAGATCAAAGTAGCCATGAAAAAAAAAAAAAAAAGACGCTTCTGATCTACAAAACTGAATGACTTTGCAAAGCACTATTCCAATTTTTTACTGCCCTGCCTTTGCTTGAGAAAAGTCAAAATATTTTTCACCTCACCAGAGCCAAAACTCAGTAGATCTAAACACCACACTGAACCCAAGCCCTCCTGCACTTCTTTGCTCCTTTCTGACTTAAGCTTCACCTGGACAAAGTCCAGCAGAACTTAAATTGGGAATTCAAATCTCATCTATGATGTCCTCATATCAACTGGACAAGATGAATGGCACATGGATAAGTTTTCACATCACTGATTCAGAGGAGTGTTGCAGTCCATTTACCTTGAACTCAAGGTGTTCTTGGCAAACTTCCAGCCAGCTGCTGATAAGCTGCAACCCACATTTCTAGTAGTTTTAGCAGCTAAAAGTTCTACACTGCAATAAAGTGTTTTTTCTTTTTTTTTTTTTAATGTAAAATTTGTAAAAATTATTTAAGAGCTGCTTCTTCAGGAGATGTTTGACTGCTTTCTCTTTACATGTCAATAGCCCATGGTCCAGTGATACGGAAAGAACATGATCCAGAGACTTCAGGTACCTGCAGAGCAGTAACACTACTAAAAATCTTCCAGCTGCACACTTCGTAGCATTTGTGCAGTGAAGCAAGAATATTGGGTCAGAGAGGACTTTTGGCCTCAGCAATTCTTTTAGGCAAAACCTCATAACCATTATTGTACAGGTCTGCCACGCACCACCCCCTCCAGCTGGAGGCTTTGGACTTGTATGTATATCACTGATCCAATACAGGGATAAGTGTTTATTGTTCCCCAAGAGTGTATTATTAAAATCATGACTCCCACAAGAAGCTGTAGGGAACAAACCTAGAAAGTCCAACAATCCTTTTGACAGTCTAATATTTCCATGCTCTTTTTCAGATAACTAGAGATTCCTGAAACACATCCCATCCTTCAGCCAGCTTCCAAAGCTTCAAATCATCAGAGATGTTTCATTGCAAACTATAATTACCTCCTTTCAGCAGTGGAAAATTTACAAGTTCTTTACTCTTGGATTCACACTCCTATTTGCATTTTTAGGCAAGATAATTGGCCATGTAAAGCCCATAAGGCTTAGTAATTAAACACTACTACAAAATAAAAGAAAACTGAGTTCTGGTTCAAAAGAGTCTGAAGAAGAAATTTCAGCAAGAATTAATCCTATCAACAGACCTGTCCCCAGCTTTACCTTGTTTTCTTGACTTGAATGCTGCTACTAAGTTTTTCCAGCACATATTCCCCAGTGTCATGATTGATAATAAGCACACAGTCCTTCTGATACGGCCTTTTATTTCCTTTAAACACAGTCATTGGTGGAGTTGAACCCTGGTATCAAAGAAAGAGCACACATTTCTTTGGTTATACTCCCCTACCCAAAGGTTTATAAACAGTAAGAGAAATGAATATATGTATTGTTCTGACCAAGAGGCTAAGCAGTTGATGCCTAGTTCCTACAGAAAATGCTCATTCATAAAAAGGGAAAAATAGTTATATGCAGTAGATAAGACGTTTCCTCATAGCAATATTATGCCTTTCATCATTTTAAATGTCTCTGCAGTGACAAAACATCTTCTCCATGGTTGCCATTATTTACAGTTCTCATTCCCAAAATGGTAACATAACTGAATTTGCATAGCTGGCCCTGACAAGTGTCAGAAATCTTCTTGACATTTCTGCCTGGAAATCTTGGGTTTGGATAAGAAATAAAGTTCTAATTCTTTGTGTATCAGAACTGTTGCCTAAAGAAATATGTGGTCAATTGAAAAATAATTTAAACTGCTTTGTATTTTTATATATATATATATAAAGGCAGTAGTTTCATAGTGGATTACAAACAACTGTCACAAGCTATGTAAGAACAGCTGCCTTCTTCAAGGTCAGATTAGCATGTAGATGCCATGCAATTATAGCAAAATGTCTTCTCAAAAGCAAATAGGGTATTTTGATGCCTTCCAGAAAGTCCCCAAGTCCAAACAATGCTGCATAGAACCATAAAAGTCTAATGGCTTAGACTGAGAAACAATAAAGACAAACTCATGTAGTGGTGCACGCTGGCTAACTGATACTGCTGAGATTAGGCTCAGCTGTATGGCATCCCTGCCCAGGCTGGCTCATAGACTTGGTTTTGGGGTTACAGGAGTCAGAATCTATGGTCTGTCAGCACATAGCAGCATGGGCACACACCTGGCCATGTCAAAAAAGGATGTGTTACTCAAAGACGATATACAGAAATATGTTCTCAGCTATGAAACCTTCTCAGATTTCTCTGTAATGTATAGATACTGTATGAAAGAAATTTAAAAAAATATGTTTATTCATGTGCACCTTTGCACATGCTGTGGGAAAGCAACCAAAAATCAGGGAGAAAAGGAAAAAATAAACTCTTCTGCATTTTATTCCAAGTAGCAAAAAGTGTACAATCATATTTTAACCACTCAGAATGCAATTCTTATTCTCTCTATTGCTAACAAATAGAATAGAATTTAAAATGGCTTCGGAACATTAAGGGTGAAAAATCTGAATTCCCAATAAAGATACAGTAAGAGATACAGATACGATCCAGAAAAGATGTCACAAGAAAGTCTAGTCTTCAAAGGCACATTACATTTTCCTCATTCCTACATTTAAGAGAGGAAAGCAACGTTTAAGAGAATAAAAAGCAAGCTGAAAGTCAAATCCTGCTCATTATTGACAACTAAGTCAGGAAACATGTAATGCGCAAATTTAATGAAAATTGATCAAAAATTGATTCTGCTACCAAAAAGCATCCTAACTCAGCAAAGACTGATTTTTGGCTAAAAAAATAAGCAGAAATGGAGCCCTGCTTAAGCAAATTAATAGTCCCACTCTTCTACTTACAATTAAGTGTTTACGTTTTATGTTAGTGCCTAAATAACACTGGCTTACAGATTCTGCTCATTACAGGACAGAAGAAGGTAGGTGAAACAGGTGACATTTAATCAATTCATTTTCATGCATGAGGGTTTTTTTAACAAACAGAAATTCTTCACTTCCCCAACCAAGACTGTTTATCAAATATTAAAGCCACTAAATCCACATGTAGAAATAGTACTTCAATTTATCCAAACAGCAAGGGACACCAAAATATCTCCACTGAACAAATTATCAGAGATATCCTCAGAGACCAGGCAATCTCAAAAAAACCAATATAGAATCTGAATCCTATCCAGTTGTTGGGCAACTGAGAATCGAAGCAGGATCCAAGAAATTCAGTAAATCTTGTCAGGATGAAATGATCTCAAAACCTTCCACTCTTTTCCAGTATGCTCAGTGTTTTCCAGCTCTCTGCCCGGAACGCAGGCAGTACTGCCTTGGAACAACATAGGCACAGTGGCTGCATTCAGTGCAGTTAGCTGCCCAAGCCTCGGAAGCATACTATAAGGTTAAAGCCATTCACACTCATGGGAAGACAATCAAATTAAATTCATCAGTACAGAGATTCGGAAAGGGACGTTACAAGTGATGCTGTTCAACACAAAAGATGAATGAACAACACAGCATCCAGCCAATCCAAGATGAATGCCACTGCTATTAATCACATTGTTGCCTGCTCTCACACAGCACTACCATGCTCATCGTTTTTATAGACAAAAAACAATATGTGACCTCCTGCATCAGTAAAGGTGACCAAAGCCACATAAAAAATAAGAGCAGGCAGAAGCAGGCTAAAGCCTCATTTAGTGAGAATTATCTCAGTACCATCACCTACCCATTAAAAACACCAACACGCTAGAATAAACAATACCAAAAGGATCTGACACATGGCTTCCAAACTGACTGGTCCCCCCTGCAACCACCAAACTCATCGAAGTCTGTGAATTCTGGTTTATTGGCTTTAACTTCAGCTAATAAACAAATCCAGTTCCAGCATGCAAGCACTTTCTTTTGTTTTGTTAAGGAAACCACTGAACCTTCAAATACAAAACAGCTGCACCTATAAACAGTTTGATCACTTGTTTTACTGCTGTTTGACTGTCATCCTCACACAGTAGATCTTTATGGCATAATTTGACTAGGAAGTGGATGGGGAACCACTTCATTGCCACTCACCAGAACTACCTCCCCTCGCTTTCACTGAGGAACAGTGGGAACCCTCTATACTACCTGTACACGTTTTAGTAATGGGAAGAATACGCTTACAGGCCTAGCTGTGGCTTCTGAACATCACACCTTGACCAAAGTCCAAATTAGTCTGCCTTTCTCCACTAAGCCATAGCACTAAAAACAGATGGAAACCAGGCACAGAGCTTCAGTAGAATTCTTCTTGTTATTCAAGGAAGAGTAGGAAGTAATCAAAAGAACAGACTGGAACCTTACAAATATAACCCTTTACAAAGATTCAATTGTACAGTCCTTTCCTTGGGTAACACACTACAAGTCTGGCTGCTCAAATATTGAACCCATTTGTATTAACAAAGATGAAAGTGAAAATAACCTTTACATTAGACTGTAACTACATTGCAAATTTGCTGGAGAGCAAAAAAGAACACATATATAACAAACTTACTGGAATATGTGGCAAAGTGATTGTTACGTCATCTCCTTTACCCACTTGGAGGTCCCCCTCACAAGATGTATCAATCGATGCTGGCTTAAAATCATCTAAAGAGGAAAACAATAGCGATTACATTTCTTAAGAGTCTTCAGGAGTGTCATTCTGCCCTGCAAAGAGTCACTGCACATTTATTGCGATTATACAGAATGCTAAAATACACTCTAGTGTTTACAGCAGGGGTGGAATAATGCACCAGTACAATGTGTCTATGCTCAGTGCCCCAGTCATGTGATGGTACTAAATTCTGAACTTCCTTTTTAAAATGGAAATAAGGTTCTAGACCTCATGTTTGAAGACCAAAAGCAGACTTCTCCAAACCCCAGGCTTTGAGTGACACTTAATTTTGGGGGCAAGTATCAAACTGTACCCTGCATCTCAAAAGAGTATCAACTTCAAGACCCAGGGCTCTGCATGGCCCCTGCCAATTCCAAACCTGACAACTCTCTCTGTGACAAAGACTAATTTAGTGACACCAACTTATTTAGCCTTACTGATATTTCTGGCTATTTAACAGCCATCTTGCCTCCACAATACATCCTCAAGGGTAGGAGACCTCAGATCTCACCTATGAAGAAAAAAAGAGGTGCTGATCTTACTTCAGCAGGCTCCGTACTAGTCCAAAGCCACTGTGGATAGAAAGCATGACTAAGATGAGACACTATAATAACTTTAAACTAACCCTAGTTTTAATTATTTTTGCGGCATTGTATAGAATGCTTTGTCCCCAAACAAGGCACTTCTGCATAGTGTGTTTATTTGAACTAAGAACATTTTAACTTAGAAGTATTTTCCCCTCATTATTCTGTTGTGCTGATGAGCCACAAAACCCAGAAAGATCTAACAGAACTGGTAATATTTTGACAGAGGATTTAGACAAAGTGAAATAACATCAGACAGATATAGGTTGTGTTGTTTTGTTTTGTTTGTTTTTAAAATAAGCCTCCATTCAATTCTAGCATCTCTGGATATGCAGGGGTGCAATCATATTCACGATCAAGGCTTTTAATTACTGCATTAGTTAAGAAATTAATATCTCAGAACAAATTTTAAATATAATTCCACTATGAAAAGCACATTTGCGGAAAAAAAACCCCAAACCCCAGCTTGTAATAAATTCTCATTAAGAGGACGTAAATGTCTAATTGAGTTTTACTGTGACAGCACAACAAGCAGAATCAGGCACACTTGACTTAATCCTCACGCCTTAACTGCCAGACCAAATCACACCCTTCATTTTCATCTGAGCAATCTATTTCTAGCTATTGTTTTCCACCTACTTTATGTGCAAGCTTGCTAAATAAAACAAACCAGCTGTACAAGAGCTAGTGTCTTTGCCAAAAAGGGATCAAGAGTTTCAACAGCACAGTCATTATATTAAAAGGAATATCACGATCACACTTCTTTCTTAGGTATCAGCAAAATATAGTTACTCTAAACAACCGCTCAACAAATTGTTTTCATTTGGTTAGCTTACTAGGTGTACGTGTTTGGCTAATCTTGCTGTAGATAGAGCGCATATACGTCCCTCCAAATGTACCCATAGCCCTTTTTCCAGAAGTCAAATGTTTTTAAGATGTATCCTCCAGGGATAATCCAGTTTTTCAGTACAGTATTTCATAAACATTACAGTAAGGAATGAAGTATTTTAAGAAGGCTGAAACAAATTTAGCCTACAAAATCCTCTTATTGTAGTTTGTGTGAAGAGGATTACAGGAACAATATAATGCTCGGATCCCAGATAAATCATTCCAGATCAACAGTTAGAAAAAAAATTTATAACCAGGAAATGAAGAGATCTCACTTGAAAGTCACGGATGGAAAATGCAGCACACAGAAAGCTCTTTTGACATAAAACTGCATTCTTCTAGCTGTAGTCTGAAGAGCTTTAGCTTTGCAATCCCTTAAGAAATTGATTATTGAAGCACTTTCAGTTCTAGAAATCCAGTGTATTTCTATCGGGATATGGCTTGGGTTTAATTCATACGCTATCAGACAACAATCTCATTCACTTGATAGCTGGACTATTTTGAAATGTTGATCTATAAATGGATATTTGGTAGTATGTTAGTGCTGGATAAAACTGTTCAATGTTACGCATAAACAGTTAAATGTACCAAACATATGGTATGGTATTTTTTAGCATGGTGGAATTACATATAACCAGAGGGGTGAAACACACAGACTTTGTGTTAATTCACTAGACAGAGTTTCCTATTGAGCAAAATAGCTTTGCCTCAATCATTGACCATCTGCTTGAGTAACAGCTCAATCTAGAAAGCTGTTTTTTCAAGTTGCACTCGGGTGGCTAATATCACAAAAATTACTTACTCGTACTGTATGAACACAGGCCATGAGACTGGGCCCAGGATTATACATCATGAAACAAAAAATCCTACTGTTAACCATATAAATTCCCCACCTTAATATAAAACTACTGAAATATAAGTTTAGTATTACTTTCATTTACTGTTGGTGATCTACTACTCATTTTAAATCCTGGACTCATTTAGGGGATGAAAAAGCAATTTCTCGCCCACAGAATTCAAGTACAGAGATGCAGTGAGTTCCTCTTCAAAACAATCCTCTAATATGAAACTAGATGTACCCAGTTCTAGAGTAGAGCAGTTGGAATAATACCTGGTGTCCTTAATAAAACACATATTCTTCCAATTATTCAAAAACGTCATAAGTGCTCAAGACCCTACCTCTTATACTTATTAGGCAGTACTGCGTGCAAAATTACGGTACGAGTAATTTCTGCTCGCTTTCCTGGGAAGTGACTTACTACAGCTGGTACAGCCAAGGATGGGGCTGCTGGGTTACATGTTGCCTCATGGCTAAAATAACCAGTTAAAAGTGAAAAATAAAATTAAAAAAAAAAAATCAAACTGCAGGCGCTTGGGCTGCCAACCAGCCGCGCTCCTCTCCTGGCTCTCCCACCAGGCTGGGGCCTGCGGTGACCTACCTATCCTGCAACTGCCCTAAAAAAAAACCAAAATAAAACAAAATGGCAAGCCACCCCTTCACGGAGGGGATCGCTTTGTCCTCCTGAGCGATTCATGCACGCTTCATGAAAAACTTCCTAAGTTGCTCATCCTCCTCCCCGGCCTGCCTCGCCCAAACCCCCTCCCTGCCAGCGCTCTCGGCCGGCTTCCACCTTCCCCCTTCTCCCCTCACGCTGCCCGCCGAGGTGGGCCATTTCTGTGGGGAAAACACTCGTGGGAGGGAAGATGGGCGCTGAGAGGGGTGGAGGGCGGGACAGGGGGGTGACGGGCGCTGAGGGGGGACGAAGCCCTGGGGCGGCGACACGAAGGAGGAGGTGAGGAGCAGGGGGGACACGACGGCTTCGTCGTGGCGGGCTGGAGGCCCCTACAGGCCGGCGGGGAGGGAACGGCCCTTAAGCGAGTAAGAAGCCGCGGCAGGACCCCGGGAGGAAACCTTGGTGAGGATGGCGGGACGCCGGGGAGGTACTGCTCCCTCGCCCCGGGGCCGGCCGGGGGAAAGGGTCCGAGGAGAGGGGGCTCGCCGGTGGGTGCGGCAGAAGGAGAAGCGCCGCCGGGGCAGGCGGCAGGGGGACGGGACGCGAGGAGCGGGAGGAGAAGGGGGAGGAAGGGGCGGCGGCGCCCGCCGGGGAGAGAGGATGGCGCTCACAGCGGATGGTGTGGAAGGAGGCCTTAGGCCGCCGCTCGAAGCTCTCGCCCAGCTGCAGCGGGTGCTCCTCCTTGTCCAGCAGCGAGTTCGCCGAGCCGTTCATGGCCCCGGTTCCGGCCCGTCCCCACCCCTCCCGGCCCGGCCGGTCCCTTCCTCTCCTCCGTGCGCTGCCGCCCGGCGCCCTTCCGGGGGCCGAGTGCAGCCGGGAAAGTGCTCCGGGGCCGGCGGCGGGTGCGGCGAGGCGAGGCGAGGCGGGGGCGGTGAGCTGAGTAGGGGCTGCTGTCCCCGCGGAGGGGACGCGGGTCCCCGGAGGAGCGTCCCTCAGAGAAGAGGTGGGAGCCCGGCACTCCCCGCCCTCGGGAGGGCCGGGCAGAGCAGGGCAGGAGGGACCTTCCCTCCGCGGTATTCGGCGCGGCGGTGGCGGCCCCGGCCTCTCTGAGGGAGCAGCGGTTGGCGGGAAGCCGATTGCCCTGTGGGGAGACCGGGGGTTTGCACGGAGGTGTTATCTGTTTGCCGTCTTAGGGCTGGATTAAACACCTTTAAAAGGCTCTTTAGCCTAAACGTAGGCTGATAAAACTATGTTTATTATCGTGCAAACTTCCTGCCACGGCGTTTTTCTGAGTGCGAATGGGTCAATGAAAGAACTAGCTTGGATTTTTTGTATTCTTTTTTTCCTAGCTTGTCCTATGAGGAAATATAAGCGTTGATCATTTTGTAGCATGCCCAGCACATAGTAGAAATTTTGCTGAATAAGCTGGTTGTTGAGGATATACTCTTCTTGAGGAGACTTTCTTTCAAGGGAGCCTCTTTGTAAGCTTTTCTGTTGTTTTTGAAGGAAAAAGAGAGTGTCATCTGTCTCCCATGAAGCTGGACAAAATTTTGAGAGTTATTTAATTTGCGCATGTTTGCATTTTATCTTCGTGTTTGTATCGTGTAAGACAAAATATGTAAGTGAAGTACTACTCCTTTTTTGCTTTAGGGTGGGTATTGTTGGGTTTTTCTCATTTCCATTTTGGTAAAATGATGCCAGTGCCTGGTTCTGGGCACTGACCTACAGGAGCGGCATGTTTTGGCTGCCTGGGCTTCCCTGGGAGTTACTGGGCCGTGCAGGATTTAATTCACACATGCCACCCTGCAGGATATGGGCAACTGTGCAAGGCAGGGGTCAGAACTAGTTCAACATCAGAGAAAAGATTTGGATCCCTTCCCAGCCAACGCAGAGCCCTTTTCATTACTCCATTTTTGTTAACTTCTGAAAATAAAACCGCCTGTGATTGTTGAAACCGGCATGGATCCTCAGGAGGAGGCAGTGGAAGGAATGCTGACGCAGGCCGGCTGTGGGCGTTTTGGCCACAGCACTGGTTTTGCTCTCTTGTTCGAGTGCTGTGGTGTTACAAACGCTGATGTTTTCACCAGTGTTTTCTCACAGAGGTGAGAGTAGAAGGGAGAAATGCTTATGTGAGTACAGTTTGTTTCATCAACTTTATGGAACTTCTAAACGTCACCTGTTTTTCAGTTACGATTTTTCTGAAGCGTTCTAACTGGGGTTAACAAGAAACAAAGCCCTTGCTTTCCTTTTAAAGTCCATTTTAGTGAAAATAAGCTTGGAGTTGCACCATCTCTCTCTTGTTAGGTAGCTTTCTAGGATGCAGAGGGAAGACTAGCAGACTCTGTTAAGTATCTTTGACATCAGTGTGATGTCATACACAGTTGTTAGTTTGAGTGGAGGATTTCTGAAATTAAGAGAAATCTGGTAGCTTTGCAGTCCATCAGGTAGGACAGATCACCATGAAATCGTAATAACTGCATGCTGTAACTCTCTCATTTTTTCTTCTGTTTCTAGATCCTCAGTTATTTTACCTAAGTTAAGTGATGGAAACATACACTAAAGAAAAACAAAAATCACCTTTGGGTCTTTAGCATTCATATTTGTGTGAAAGAATCTAGGATGTTCCAAGAAAACACATCAGCCGATTGCTTAAGTATAATAACAACATCTGCTGAAGGTGGTGCTTTCCAACAAAAAGGCCATAGTGCAAGAATCCTTAGCCCAGAAGAAGCTGAGAGACTGGCAAAAGATCAGGTTTTGGTGTCTGAGTTCAAACAACTAAAACTGGAGAAAGAGGCACAGAAGAACTGGGATCTGTTTTACAAAAGAAACAGCACCAACTTCTTCAAAGACAGACATTGGACAACCAGAGAGTTTCAAGAGTTAAAAGCATGTCGGGAGGTGAGATCTATATACTTCCTCTGTAAAAGATGGGATTGATTGTTTCTAAATGATTTAGTAATACTTCTAACAAAGCCATTAGGGTAAGAGCTGTCACATGTTAAGTTTGCAGTGCCCTGTGTATTCTCTCTTAATATCAAAGATACCTGCTCAGAATCAGATGCATTGGTTTGGTTTCAGTTTATAATTGACTCATATGGGATACTAAGAACAAAATCACAGAATCACAGGGGTTGGAAGGGACCTCTGGAGATCATCTAGTCCAATCCCCCTGCCAGAGCAGGTTCACCTAGAGCAGGTTGCACAGGATGGCATCAAGGCGGGTTCTGAATGTCTCCAGAGTCGGAGACTCCACCACCTCTCTGGGCAGCCTGTTCCAGTGCTCTGCCACCCTCAAAGGAAAGAAGTTCCTCCTCATGTTCAGATGGAACTTCCTATGTTCAAGTTTGTGCCCATTACCTCTTGTCCTATCACTGGGCACCACTGCAAAAAGACTGGTCCCATCCTACTGGCACCCTCTATTAGTGATGAGATACCTATAAGCATTGATGAGATCCCCCCTCACTCTTCTTTTCTCCAGACTAAAAAGACCCAAGTCCCTCAGCCTTTCCTCATAAGAAAGATGTTCCAGCCCCCTAATCATCTTGGTAGCCCTCTGTTGTACCCTCTCCAGCAATTCCCTGTCCTTCTTGAACCAGGGAGCCCAGAACTGGACACAGTACTCCAGATGTGGCCTCACCAGGGCAGAGTAGAGGTGGAGGATAACCTCCCTTGACCTGCTTGCCACACTCTTCTTGATGCACCCCAGGATGCCATTGGCCTTCTTGGCCACAAGGGCACATTGCTGGCTCACGGTCATCCTGTTGTCCACCAGGACTTCCAGGTCCCTTTCCACTGAGCTGCTTTCCAGGAGGTCAACCCCTAACCTGTATTGGTGCCTGGGATTATTCCTCCCCAGGTGCAGTACCTTACACTTGCCCTTGAAATCTGGAATACTTGGTTTGTGTCCTAAATAAACAACTTGTCTATCTGCGATGTGATGTTTTCAGATGCAAGTTGGTGCACTTCAGAGCACTACTTTAACGAAAAGCATCCAGAATTACAGGCTAATTGCAAAACATCGTTAAGGGGAATAGCCAGATGCATCTGTTGCTCGTTATAGCAGAATGAAAGACAAGACAGAAATGGTATAACAATCTGTTGATTACTTAAGGGGTAGATAACTAAAGAAATATTAGTATGTTCTAAAAAGGTGTGTAATTTTGCAGAAATCAAGATTTCTGTTTTGTAGTGTCAGATTGTCCAATGCATACCAACTTCAGTTTTTGAATCAATGGTAGTTAAATTGATTATAGCTTTTAAAACACGGATTGAACAGTGTCTCTGCTTGTAACATGAGGAAAACAAAAATTATGTGCTTTATCTTGGATTTCTTCTTCCCCAGTTTGCAGATCAGAAACTGACCATTCTGGAAGCAGGCTGTGGGGTTGGGAACTGCTTGTTTCCACTCTTAGAAGAAGATCTGAATATTTTTGCATATGCCTGTGATTTCTCTCCTAGAGCTGTTGAGTATGTGAAGGTTGGTGTGATATTTGGGACTTCTTTTAGAGTGTCTTTAGAAACTTCTGAAATTACAAATGACTGGAACAACAGACTTCTCTTGCCTTCCTTTTTATAAGAAGGGTAGAATAACTTTTGCAAAAACGTGGATACTGACCCATTTCACGGGAGCTCCTATGCAAGAAGCCAAATCATTGCTCAGGACCTAGTTTTTCAGCATCAAATGGTAGCATTATGGTAATATATGTGTATCGCTTTACCTGAATGATTTGTGAAGACTGTGGTTTTTTGGGAGCACTGCTGTGTCTCTGCTGACATTGCAGTACAAACAAAATTTGTTTGGGATGGAAGCTTGCCCTTCATATTTGTGAGGCAGAGGGAGTCCTGAGCAGAATCTTGAAAACAGATCCATGAAAGTTATTGTGAAAGAAATTTGTAGCCTGATTAGAAATAGGTCTGTTTATACTTATTCATAGGTAAGTGGTACTGCAGTGCAAAGTTAAGTCTTCCAGCAAGGCCGGTGGGGTCTTTGGGCTTTAAAAGTCTCTTTGTTTATTAAGTTTGTAATCACAGGTAAATTTCTATATATCTGTTATTTGAAAGCATGTCTTGTGTGACATTTGTGACCAAGAACCACAAGACACATACTGCATATCTCATGGGAAAGATGGGAAGAAATACATGTGGCAAACAGGAGAGGACAGCAGCTCCCGGGGGTGGCACAGCTACACTGCAAGATGATGTTGAGCTGAGTGTGTACCCTGGGTTTTGGATGACTTAGTGGTGTCTGCCTCCACGGATCTTGCTGAATGTCTTTCTTGCCAAGACCAGCAAAACTGTGGGCTAGAACAGCCCCGCTGCAGGTTATGTGACATGAACCCAAGCTGTTTTACAGTCTACTTGTAGCTCAAGAGCTATACTTTGATCACCTGGTAATACAGACTTTCTTTTAATAGTATTTCTGTATTTTTAAAGAGTACAAGCAACGGTAAAACAGAAATGGTATGTTTTCTGAACTGTCTTAATACGCATTTCTTCTCAAATTCCTGAGAACAGACTAGTCTAGTAGCTGTAGTTTCACTGTTGTAGTATGCAGCAAAGAATTTCTGATTGCATTAGTCAGATGTTGGAAGTTAATGTTCTTTTGCCACCATGTTTTGTGTCGCTCTGCTGATTAGTTTCACAAGTTTTTTACTTTTTTGCAGTAACAAATGCTGCTAATTTTTAGTGAAAGCGTACTCTTTTCATTTCCCTAGAAAAATGCCTTATACAGTACTGAAAGATGTAAAGTGTTCCAGTGTGATCTTACCAAAGATGATCTTCTAGAAAATATACCAGCAGATTCTGTGGATGTTGTCACACTTATATTTGTGCTTTCTGCTGTTCATCCTGACAAAATGCATCTTGTCTTGAAGAACATTTACAAGGTAAAACCAGCTGATTTTACAGCCTTTGAAGCACTTTTCTTCTTTTTAGCTTGAAAGTACAATTTTTTTTCTGAGAAAATAACCCCTCTTGTAATGGTGATCTTTAATACTATATTGCATGGATGCATTTAGTTAGTTCACCCAGTATATGGGACTAAAATGTTTTACAATGTTTTTTTTTCTCTCTTGGTATTGTGAGGTTGTTTGGATTCTGGCCTAATGCATGCCATCAACATAACAAAAAGGTACTTTGAACCTGTGACTTAGGCTCCTAGGTTATATGCTACAAATAATTTTTATGGATGAAGAAGTGTCTGTGTTGATAAGGTGTGAATGACAGTGAACCAAAATTGACTTCCAGAAGATACAGTGACTTGCAGTTAGGATGTTATTGTTATTATTAAACACACTTGATCTGTGCTGATTTAGAAGTGGAGTGTTCAGAGATCAACGTTAATCTAGAGAGACTCATCTCCCTGGGCTGCCTTTGTTAGTTGTTAGACTAGGATTGGCCCATCCAGAGGGTGGTTTAAACAATCTGAATTGTGATTATTCTGGATTTCCCTGAGATGTCACATATTGACTGCAGAGGGAAATAATCAACGTATTTTTTATTTATGCATCTGTGTGTTTGGGAGTTTTTGTATTATCAGATACCCTGTTTGTTTTATCATCAGTAGTTTGAAAAGGGAATGCTAGATTTTTTTTTTTTTGGTGTATCCCCAGCTGTTTTCCAAAGTCAGGATTGGTTCTTAGCTCGTGCACATGAAAAGGCTAATTATTGTTTTCTCTGTGGAGATGCCTGGCTCGTTTAACTCGCTTGTAGGTTTCTGCACAAATTTGCAAGTGGCAAGTACTCCTTTTCTTCTCTAACAAATATAGCTGGTATTTGAGAGGTAGGAAAGTTGCATGCATCAAATGTCTGAAGTCAGTCTGACCAACGACCATATATTTCTAGGTTTTAAACTCTTTATGGCTTGATTTCTTTAACAAAGAGCAATTAAAAAAAAACCCCAAACCCACAATCCATTTTCCTGAAACTGTTCCTTTTTTATTTCTAATTATATTGCAACATTTTTCTTTCTCATATGAAAAAAGAAATGTCATGTTATTCTAAATTGTATTACTAATCATTAAGCAAAATCAGGTGCTAGACTGTATACTACCCAACAAAGAAAATGCCCTGTTAGGACTTCATTTTTATTGTTAAACTGTATATTTTCTTCCTTGCTCTGTATTTGAAGAGTGTTGCAAAAAGTTTATTTAGCTGATCAGCACCCAAACAAGTATCTTAAAACTATTTGTACTCTTACTATTCATGGGGAAGAATTTTTAAGAGCAGACAATCCAGTTTATATCCAACTTTTCTGTTGCACAGGGAATGAATTCAATATATATATCACTTCTGTATTGAATATTTTAGGATACCTTGTCTTAGTTATATGTGTATGTGTCTGTATATGTATACAAATAAATATATATATACAGCTAAATCTGTTTACCTTATTAAAGCATATATGTATTATGTGACAGGTGTTAAAACCAGGCAAGTGTGTCTTGTTCAGAGACTATGGACTGTATGATCATGCAATGCTCAGGTTTAAATCTGGCAGCAAACTTGGAGAAAACTTTTATGTTAGACAAGATGGGACAAGATCGTATTTTTTTACTGAAGGTAAGACATACTGTAGAGTGCTTTCTTTTCTGTGAATCTTCTGTTTAAACTTGCTTCAGGGAATTGCCAACATGCCCATGGAAGTTTTGTTTTACACAGATGAACTGTTAAATCGTGCCGTACTTCATTTACCATCCTTTTTGGGAGGAAGAGAGTATTTGGACTGGCAGGACTTTTTGGAGTGCTTTCTTGTTTACAAGCTTCTTGTATGTGCTATAACGTGCCACGAGCAGCAGTTTCCGAATTTGCTGAATTTCATTCAGATTTGTTATCTGAGGGAAAAAGACCAATGTTCAGTAGCAGAATTGATCATCTTCATGAAGCAGCTAAGCAGTTATCCTGGCATCATTCTTTTTGCAAGGCTATTCCTGGTGTGCAAGATGAAGTCTACTGAAGAAGTCAATGACTTCTAAAGCTGAGCCATGACTACAGTGCTGAGAAGCTTGTGCACAAATCCTGCTGAGATAGCACTGACTAGCTGTGGTCTCTGTCTTCTGTTTTTTAAAGATGATGCAAAAAACATTTCCATGTGATACAGTATTTAAACAGTTTTTCGTTCAGTGCTCGTAATGCTTTAGGAAGGAAGGTAATTATTGCAGTTTGCTGGTGGAGAATTTGAAATGCAGAGATGTGAAGGAAATTGCTTAGACTTCTCACAGTGAGTTGGGATTATAGCTCGTCTGCTAACTCCCAATTCCTCATGCTAAACTTCAGTGAACCGTTACTTCCCCCTATCAAGTATAGGGCATTGTGTAATAAGAGTTGTGTGTTTATTTCTGTCAGGCTCTTTGTTCTTAGTCTAAAGCAAAATACAGCCACTGAAGAGACCGATTTGGAGCCAAGTAAATGTTACTCGTATTTTATGACATAACGTGTTGCCTAATTGCTTCTGATATATAAAACCCATTAATCTTGCCTGAGCTCTCTGTATTCTTTACAGGACAATGATGAAATCTAAGATAATGCAGGCTGTGCTACAGCTTCATTGAAGCATTCCTAGAGCTGTTATTTATTGAGTGACTTTTAGTTCTGCTTAAACAATTAGCTCTTACAAAGAGAATGGAGGCTAAAGGGAACAAATAAGAGACTGACCTAGCTGTGGAATTTTAAATCCCATTTTTCTTGTGTGTTAGAATTGTTTCTGGATGAGAAATTCCTTGCTAGTATGCATGTTTGCTTTGGGGGAAGAACTGAGGTGGGCAGGAGGAAGAGGGAGGAAGGAAAAAAGAGAGAATTTATCTTATTGCTCATGTTAGAAATTGTTTTGCCTTAGGCTGGTCTGTGACTGTCTCCTGGACCACCTCTGCTCCCATTTTTAAACATTGTGATCTCATTCATCTCACTGATTTTCATATAAATATTGCTTAATGCCTGAGAATTCTTTTGTTACTAGAAACATGACTCCGATCATTTCTGCAGTTTGCAACCCGTACTATTTTTCATTTGTTTAACACCACACTGGTACACCAAGTAATTGCTGCATGGGATGATTTGAATGATGCTTATTTATAATATGTCTGACCTCAGAAAACAACACTGAGCTTCTTCCATGGAAAAAAATTCCGTTCATCTACTGTTTGAAATATTAAATTTGTGGAGGAATGCATGGTTGTAATTTCTGTTATAAAATAACTACAGCTTCCTCACAATGAAATTTCAGTAGGTCCACAATTAAGTGCTGTTTATTTATATTACATTGATGTGGGTCCCCATTTTACATGAACACACCATGTTTACAACCAGTGCACGTGGCTTCATGATGGGCTTAGGTTGATATAAGCCTGCACTACCATCAAAGTGGGTGGTCTCATCTTCCTTCCTCAACCCCACTTCTTCTAGTGCTGGGGTTCCTGTACCCACATCATCAGCCGTTTCATCAAGCTGATCCCCTGAGCAGTGAAAAAACGGCATGTGTTTGTTTTCTGTCAAGTAGCACAAGTTTAGAGTGGCTTAAATTTATTGTGAAATTACCACGTGAGTAAATGAAACAAGGTGCAGGAAAGGCAAAGTTATGATTTTTAATTAACATGACAAGTCAATAGCATGAGCACCCCTCTCTGCTGCATAGGTCACCCTGTTCATGAGGTACTTCTGCCTTTCTGAAGGGAGATATGCTTTGAGTAAGATTCTTTTGTTTATGGAAAATACTTTCAGTTTGACTTAACGAAGGCTTGATACCACCATATCCACTTTGCCATTTTGTCCGTTTTTCTGTTGAGCAATGGCATGTGAATGTCTGGTAATGTAGGACAGTATTCTTCCTCAAGCAGAGATGCATCTACAAGGCTGGATTACCTTTAAAATACTTGAAACAAGTGATGTATTCAGCTAGCAAAGGTCAGTGCACAAAGTAAAAATGCACTGGTGCCAGTCACAAGGAGAATGACAATGCTCAATAAAAATAAGAGATGTGGCAAGTTTTGGAAACTAAACTGAGTAACTAGCTTAATCCCCCAGTTTTGCAAGCTATTTTGCTTAGGTTGATGTTTCTAAAGGAGATCTGTATTGATTTTTATTCAGCAGTCAGCCTGCATAGAACAGCTTGAAATCTGAAGGCCTGTGTGATTTTCATGCTGTAACACATAAGAACATATGCTTATGTAAATGTTTTAAAAATAGCTTAAACATAATATTTAATCTTATTTTTCTTAAATTTTTCTTCCAGAGTTCTTATCTCAGCTTTTTAAGGCTGAAGGATATGAGCAAGTGGTCAATGAATATGTGCAGCGAGAAACTGTGAATAGGAAAGAAGACTTGCGTGTTCCAAGAGTTTTTCTTCAAAGCAAGTTTCGAAAGCCTTTCAGTAAGATGCAAGTTCTTGCTGATTAGCAACAGCGTTGCTTGTTTGAAATGGAAGCTAGCACATAGTTTTTCCTTGTATGTGCTCATCTTTCTGGTAAACTGGAAATAACTGCATCCAGTACCTCCTGTTGGTTTTTGTCTTCAGATATGAAATATGCATGCTATTTCTAATTCAAATTTAAGATGGTTTAGTGATGCAGGCAACCCATTGAGTATCTGTGTTCCTGCTTCTAAAGTAAATCCTGTGCAGCGTTGTTGGAGGATCAGGTAAAGAACACTAAATACTGTTGATTTTAAGCACTAGTCTTCATTAGTTATTATCATAATTGTTATTTCTGTTTTTATTAAAAACTGTTTTTTAAATAAGTATCCTGTGTTTCCTATCACTTATGTTTTCTGTGGCCTGTTAAAGTTACACTATTTCATCTGCTTTCAGTACTCCTAGGACTTCTGAGTATAATTTCTCAGATACAGAAATGAAACAGACTCAGTGAGTGGTATAATATAAGTTGCTTTAGTATTTTAGTAATGGTTCTCTTTTTAATGTGCTCAGCATTTAGGTATGTAAACAAATGTTTATATTCTTAATAAGATCCTAATTTATCTGATTTCATGCTAGAATAAAGTTGTTAGAGGATCAGGTTGTCTTTATCCCTAATTAATTTCAGATGTTCCTCGTTTGATGAGCAGAAATAGTTGAGGTGTTGCAAGTCAGTTTCCCATTTGGAACTGAAATCAGTGAGTCAGAAGTGCTTTCTTTTATATCAAGTGTAGTCAGCTGCTTCTTTCCTTAGCAGAGGTCTTAATTCTCTTCTAGCACTCTCAGGAAAGGTGTTGGTCTTTGCTGTTCCTATCACCAAAAGACACTGTATTAATGCTACAGCTCATAGCCAGCCACAGACTTGACTGTTTGAAGGAACTTCATCCTTTCTCTTGAACAGCTGTGGTACTTTGCACTGCAGAATGCTTTCTTTGTTCTTGGATGATATAATCTCAAAAACATGTCTGGATCTTTAACCTGCATTTCGAACAGCTGCTCTGCAGCAGAGGAAGCTCGGAAGTATCTGGTGACTTGTACAATGGGCTGCACTGATCTTGTGTAATGTACACAAGCTGCAACAAGGGAAATTCCAATGATACACTAGGATTTTTTATTTTTTGTGTGTAAGGGGACGTCAGATGCTGGGACAGGGTCCAGAGAAGTTGTGGAACGTCTGTCCTTGGAAATACTCGGAAATGGACTGGGCAAGACCTTGAGCAACCTGTGGCTTTATTTGAGGGTGGCCCTATTCTGAGAAGGGATTTCATCTCTTGCAGTATGTGTTAGTATGTGATTGATTGACTCAGGCAGTCATACACATCTGATGTGGACCAGAGGTGAGTATTTGCCTCTGTTTATGACAAACTAGTCATAAGATGTGATAATGATTTTTTTTTTTCTTTTCCAGCACTCTTAACACTGGCTGTGTGTGCATGGAAGGAAAGAAATAATAACTTTTCCAGCATAAAGTCTAATGTTACAAAGTTAACCAGTCAGAATTTTTTGAGCAAATTGGAGCTGCCAGAGGTCTTATTCAGTTGATATGTTTATAAATAAATTTGCAGCAGATCATTGCTTTGCATCAGGGCACCACAGCTTTTTTTTGTCTGATACCATGAGCCCCAAAGCTGGATTTATTGTGTCATCAAACTTTGGCCTCAGAGGAAAAAGAGATTAAACCACACAATTCTCCTAATGACTCTTTGAGGAGGGTTATTATGTGACATCTTTTTTTATGGAGAGTATTACCCTGGCGATTTATGCATTGCTGACCCCTGCTGCGCAACCCATTAGCACTTTCTGCCATACTAGTGATAAATATCTAGCGACATTTAGAGTAAATGAAAAAATATGTTAAAAAGGGTATAACAATGATAGCATTATTATAATCTGCGCAGTCATCATTTTGTGGCTTCCCTCAGCAAATGTTCATCTTTAGTACAGCAGCTTTGCAATGACTGTGTGTAGTCTGAGCTCTGTTGATTTTTTCATGGGGTTTGAACCTTGTAACACCAAGTGCTGTACAAGACAATGTTTGGTCCTTTTAGAGTATACAGCACATAAATGAGACTTGTGAGGCTCCTTGTCACTTTGGCATGTGGTTGTCAGCATGTGCAAAGGCAAGTGCACTGAAGTGAGCATCCCAGAAAGGAAATTAAATGTAGGCAAGTATTAAAAATATTAATCAGAAGGTTTGAGTCAACCCAATAGACTTAGCTGCAGACAGCCATTGACTTCCTTTTTACACTGAACTAGCTATTGCCTGAACAATAATACACCTTTTTGTGGCTGTAGCTTCAGTGTTTCTGTGTTTCTGCTTGAGGAGCTACTGCCTCTTTTTATGTAGCAACTATGGAGAGCAGTAGTTCTAATTTTTTTTGTTTCTCGTTCAGTCTCATTTCCAGTCAGACCTGGAAAATAAAGTACCATGCATTAGCACTCCTGCCAGAAAGGCCTTCAGCTATAGTTGTCATAGCAGAGATTTATTTTGGGATGAATGGTCAGAAAGCTTTCTTTGGTCTCTATGCCTCTGCTTCTGTGAACTCTAAATCATTGCAAATTTTTGTAACTGTGGTAAAGTTTGAGGAAGTTGAGTCAGCTTTAAGAAATCCTGGCCTCGTTGTATGAGACACAATAACTGATGGGATGTGTGTGGCTGTTGTAGTGCTGAGTAAAGTGGATATACTTCCCCCCAGCTCTTCAGCCTTTCCAAGCTCATGGAAACTCACCAGAGGTAGCACATGCCAAGGGCACTCACACCTAATATCCTTACTTGAAGAGCTGTCCTTAGGGAGGTGTGGTAACCAGGGTAAATAGTGTCAAAAAGAGAAAATATACATGCACTGAATTGTGCTCACCTTGCACAAACAGGCTACTATGCCGTGATTGTAATAAATGTGTTGATTGTTCTTTGATTTAAGTTGTCTTCAATCAATGGGGGCTGCTGAGACTGACTCAATTGTCTGTAGAAGCCCTTCCTTTTGTTTCCCTTAAGGTGAGCTAGCTGCTCTATCTGGCAAGCATAAGTTTAAGTAGTAAGTTACTTCATGCCATCACCTTGTTCTGAGCAGTATTTAGAATAGAAGAAAATTATTATTGAAGTAGTGGGACTAAGAAAACCCAATTTATTTATTTTTTTAATTTTTTTTTTAATGGTTTCGTGTGCTGTGATTACATTCTCTGATGTTTAATAAAGTATGAACTCTGGTTAAAGCTTTTCCTGTGGTTAGGGAATCCTAAATGTCACTTTCCAGTGTGGGATTCTCTGATGTGTCCTACTGGAATTAGCTCATATTAAGGGATCATGTTACTGGGGCAGTGCGTCAGTGAGGACATTAGTAAGGTCTGTTTGTTGGCTATTTTCATGAAATTTACAGAAATATAATGTTTTTGAGTCTTCTGACGTTTGGTGTCCTTTAGTGTGCTGTCAAGTTTGGTTGATAGCATCCAATGTGTTGACAACAGGCTCAGACTAGACAGAAATCCACACATGTATTTTGCGTATACTGTATGCATGGGTAAGCTTTCTTTGCTTAGGAGTATGGGCTACTGGGAAAAATCCATTTGAACTTTAAAGTAGTGATATCACAGCGGGTTTTGTGTGGTTCATTTGATAGCTAAAAGGCTATTTCTGTGCATCTTTCAGGTACCTGAAGGTTCCTTGGGTTCCAAAGGCATAATATTTAAGCAGTTAATACATGACTATCCCCACGGTTGATTTATAGCACTTTGTTTCATAGAAATGATGCACAAAGTGGGACCTGAAACTCTAGCATGTATAAGCATCAACAGCCAACTGTAAAACATACAGCCTTGGTCTCATAGGAGGAGACTGGTAAATGCAATCTGAAAGGTAATTTATAGGCCTAACTGATGTTCTTTTTTTTTCTTTTTTCTTGATTTGTTGTACAGTTATACATCTGAATATATTGAGAGATACAAATTACCAGTTAGGAAGTATTTTACTGGAAGTGTTATTTGAAAGATATATGCATATTTGGAGAGTATATCAGTGTTGAGCATAAGCATGTGAAAGAAAGAAAGTAAGGCTATGTTTAAGCTTCTGGGGGAGAAAAGAGTTTTCTGAGTTTCACAGGCCAGGGATGACATGGAATTAAATGAGTTGTTCATCTAAAAGGTGAAATTTTGGGAATGAAAGCCTATAGCTTCCAAAACTAAACTAATGTTACTAGGCAGGCAGAAGAGTGACATCTAATTGTGTGCAATATTAGTAATACACGCAAGATGATCTGGGAAGCAGAATTTTATATTGGAAAGATAGTATGAAGATAGCGTTAATAAAAATAGGTAAGTCTTTGTTTATGGATTTTTACCTACCATAGTGTAGTTATGATGAATTTTTCACTGGTTATGCTTGTTATTATTAGGAAAGATTGTGAGTCATCTCAAACATTTGGGAGCAAACATTTACTAGTTATACATTTTGCAAAAACATCTGGCCCTTGGGTGCAGTAGGTTCAGGAAATGAGTATGTTTGCACTCTGTATTTGTAATGTGAGTTCATTTATTAGAATAAAGGCAGATGGTGAGCCTGTACTGTGGGGAGGCACACAGAGGCATTGCTTGCAAAGACGAAAGCTATTAGCCAGGTAAGATGTTCCATTAGAGAACTACTTTCACTCCCACTTCCTAGGCTGATGTGTACCATTCATTGTATTTGCAGCTGAGAGAAAATACCACTGCTATGAAGTCAGAGAAGACAAGGTCACAAGGAAAAGGGCATGTGATTTTTATTTTTTTTTTTTTTCCCCCCAAATGACTAGTGTTTTTGTGTACCTCCACTTAAATGATCGTGGATTAGGAATATTTACCCCCTTTTCCAGCAAGTCTGAGGTCTCATCCTTGAAAAAACGAGTTGCTTGTGAAGGTCTTTGCCAAATACACAGGTGTAACCAATGCATGCTTGTAGAATATGTGAAGTGAAAGATTTGGAAAGGCAGCTGTGTGACTGAAAATATAAATCCAGGTTTGCTTTTCTCCTTTGACTTGTAAGAAGCCTTATACTTTACTGTCACTTCAGTGTTTTTCAGAGTTCCCACTCTGGGATGTCTGTGTTGTGTTATTGTTTAAGGTAGATGTGTCCTGTCAACTCCAGCTCAGGTTTCCAATGGCTGTAGTATCCAGAGAACTTAGAACGGGATTAACTGAGGGTAGTTGTAGGGAAGAGTCAGAGAGTAGAGAAGTCACAGCCTGCCTACTGTCTAGGCTCTGCTCAGTAATTTTCTACGGTCAACTTCTCTGGACCCTTGGATTTCTGTAGTAGATTTTGAACAGTACAGAACGGGGTAATAGTATCTTCATGCATATGGGATTTGTTGTGCATCTGAAATCTAAGGATTTTGACACGCTTTTATTTGTTGGCTTTTTTTCCAGTTTAGGCTTCAAGCTTTTGTGTGAAAGATGACATTTAATTGGAATTTTTATCACCTAATAGAAGCCTTTTTCTTTTAAATGTACTGAGACTCTAAAACCAGAGTATTCAAAAGGAGGATGGAAGGGGATGGGGGGAAGGAAAGGAGAATTGTTTTCTGAACAAATATTAGTAAAGCAAATTTCATAGGAACATAAAAATACTTTGAAGAAGCTACAAAACCATTACCACCATTTTTTTCTGAATTACCTTCAGAAAGTTCTGAAACCTGAAATCCTGTACAACTTCTTAGACTTAGTGACGAGCTGGCTCAAGTACCTAAACACACATTTCACATTCGGCATTCGAGGATGCTCTGTAATGTCTCTGAGGACCTGGCCCCAGGGGAACATCATGTTTGTCACTTCTTGTCTGGATGAATGCAAATCACTTATTGGAAGTTCTAGACTCTCCACCTGAAACAGTAGCGTACCTTCTATCCCACAGTGCATGCCACCACCGTAAGTTGTTTATTTGCTTTGGATCAGCTTTCAGTAACAGTTTCAAGCTTTGATTTTGAAAGCAGCTAATAAATTAAGGATCAGCAACTGTCTGTATGTTCTTGATCTGTACTTGGCTGGGGCATGATGGCCAAGAGAAAGCCTGTTAGAAATAAGAATAAAACTCAGAAGAGTGAAGAACCCACTTTGAAGTAAATTGAAACAATCAAGCTGATACAGAGCCAGAACGTATTTTAGAAATACTGAAAAATCTTCCTCTTACAAACATACTTTCTTCCATACAAAATATTAGCCTACTCTTTTACTCAAGGGACCTGAACCTTAAAGGAAAATACCACAAATAGACTCTACAACATGAGCCACATTTATCTCTTAAAGTGGGGCAGTGGTGTTCTCAAAAGCCCACTGAAGACAGGGTAAGCTTGTCAACGGGTACTGAGAGCTTTTATCTTGATTCCATAATGCACAGTTTATACTTCATTCATACAAACCTCTTCTTATGGGAGCTTTTTGTCTGATTTGGTCACCAATAGCAGATCAGTGGTTTTGTAGTTGTAACAGATCTTAAGATGTATTAGTACTTCTGTAAAAGAAAGGCTTCTTGTGAATGACTGATGACTTGAAGGAGCAAGACTGCTTTGTCAATGCTAGCAGCAATATGGTTTGTTCATGCGCCAGGCTAGGCTATTGTTTGGCAGGAAATGCAATGTCAGGCAGCATTTTGTAGTACTGCAATAAAAATCCTAAGATGAATATCCTTTAAAAAAAACCAAACCAAAACCAGCTTTCAAAAATTTAGAGAGAGGAGCAAGAATGTGCCTGGCATGGTCAAAAAGCCTGCAAGTAAAACTAGCTGCAGTGGCGTTATTTGTTTTCAAATACCAAACAAAAAAAGCTGCAAATGTGCAATGCCAGACTTTGCTCCCGGGACACTCAAATGATTTTGAAGCACAGGTAGCAGTAGTATAACTGTCTGTTACTGTGATGATATGGCTTTGTTTCATGTACTCTTGTAGAGAGTTGGAAATACGCTACTGTTGACGATGGTCATAAATACGAGTAAGGTATGAGTCATAAATATGAGTAAAGTATGTGAAATTTGCTTTTGTGGCTTAATTTGACGTTTCCTGGAGCGTTTAACATTGTATATCCTTACTTTAGCTAAGTTTTTACTGCTATTGATTTTTATGGTGAATGTGTTGAGTATTACAGGAGGTGGAAAGAAATGCTGAAAGGAAAGGTGCTGAAATGGTAGATTGTACAGGACGACAGGAGAGTCTCTGAAACCAGGGTGAATGGAGCCCAAATGTCAAGCTGGCATCTTCCAAAGAGGATTCTTTTGAACAAATGCCTTTAAAAATGTTTGTGGCATGCTTATTGTGGCAATATCTGGAGACCCATGAATGGGACAGCATTGTTCTGGGTGCTGTAGACACAGAGAGTAAGAGACAATCCCTGTCCTAAAAATTGTAACCATTCAATTATGCAAGATGGGTAAGAAGAGGAAGAAAGGACTGTTTGTCACAAGACAGAGAGATTAGTATTTTCCCTACTTCAAACTTAAATTACTCTGAAAACGGGACTGAAGAAATTTTTTCCCATATCTTGGTTCAAGTAACAAGCCATCTTGCTGCAGAGCACATCCTCTGCTAATGAGAGATACTGGCTCTGATGAAGAAAAACATGGTTCCTGAATGTCTTGTCCCTGCAATTTGAAAGACAAATACACCATTCCCAACCCTGCTGTTGGTTTCCTGGGTGATTTCAAGTCTTGCGTCTCACTTTCTGCCTGGTAGGGAGGAGAGAATGAGCTTGGAGTGAAAAAAGGTACATAGGAAACCAGTAGCTGCTTCCACTGTGAGTTCTAGGTCTTCCTAATTTTTTCTTCTGCTACGACCATCAAGTTTTTCAAAGTCCAGCAGATGAAGAGGTAATCACAATGCGTCCTTGAAAAGGAAAGGATTGGGTAAAAGGAAAGCACTGGAAAGTACTTCCCCAGATTGGAAATGGACGAGGTAAAAGGCTGCTGTTTCTTCTATCAAAGTCAATGGGAAAACTTCATCTGACTTCCTTAAGAACTGTTGCAACTCCTAGATGGCAAAAGGAATCACAGTTTAGGATGGGTCATTTCCTCTTGCTGACCCTTGATGTTGGGAAAAGAGGATCCACTGATACAGTCAAGCCTGATGATAAAAACTGATGAAGTAGGCACTCAAAATCCATTACATTGGAGGGTGCGGAGAGAAAAACATGTAAAGGTGCCTTGATGAGGGATACAAAGTAAATATTTTTGTTTTAAGTGGAAGTGTTTCTGTTACAATTGCATGGCGCTGGGACCAGACACTATAATTAAAATGTTGGTAAGTTAGAAGTGGCAGTGCTGCTCTTTGCCTGATCTCTTCTGTCTTTTGCTGCTCTTTGCCTGATCTCTCCTGTCTTTCCAGTTTGTTCCTGGTCAGAACATAACAAATTCAACCCTTGGGGAGTCTGTAGTGAGGTTGGAGAGTTGATGATCCCCGTGTTTGGCAGCCTGCTGGATATATAGCATAAATCCCTTTATATTCGATAATTTTAGTGCAATGCGTTTCTTCCACGGCTGTTTGAAGCCTGGGCACAGAAGAAACATCAGTTTTAAAAAAGAAATTGACCTAAAAAAGGAATGAAAGTTTGTCTGTCAGTGTTGCTTAGCGAAGTCTGTGGCTGACATGGTGCCTATTGAGTAAGGGTAACATTAGGTATTGTTTGCAACGCAGTGAAGAAGGAATAGCTTCTGTTACTGTCAGCTGTACTGTAAAAGAACTTTCTTCTCTCTAGACTGTCTCTACTTTGTCAGGCTCTTATCTGGCCTGGTTGGAGGCTTAGTCTCATGTTTTATGCCGAAATGTGGAGCTCTTATCCTGAAGTTACTTATTTGTGCAAAAGTTGGATTTTTTTTTTTTTTTTCCCCCACTACCCTGCTGCATAGGTACGCCGTGACTATAAAGGGTGAAGGAAGGGTGTTTGGGATTTTGTTCACAAGATGGCACTAGCCACTAACCAGTGCTACCTTCCTTTTAACCCTAGCACTGACTTGTCTAAATGTTTAACATAGTGGTAGGAAGAGCTGGTAACGATTAACTATAGACAAGACAGCTAGAGTCTTTTCTTATATGCAGTTAATTCATCTTTTTGTCTACTTAAATAGGACTTGGATCTTGAAGAAAGAAAACGATTTTTTTTTTTTTATTTAAGAAAACATCGTTGAATCTCAGAGAGACTTGTTATTTAGAGGGAATGTTCTTAGCACGGTGTGAGGGAGGGTAAGGTGAAATACTATTCCTGTTAATGGCAGCAGGGATCCTAATTGCCTTTACCCGTGAGGCAATAATTTGTTGCATTGACAACTTGTGGTTTGTTTCTGTTTGAGTCCCACTGAACTGTTACCTTAGAAACTACAGTGACTTAAGATACAGATTTCAAAATGCAGTACCTTAATGCAATATTTTTTTAACTCCTCAAAAATATTAGACAAATTTTTGTTTGTATGAACTGCTCCTGTTTTCTTCCCACTTCTTTTGTTTTATAGATGAGCTGTGCTCCAGTTGAGCAACCATTCAGGCAGAGCTGCATAAGATGTACATGGCCAGAGAGGCTGTCTCTCATTAATTACTGTGTGAGCGTGGCTGTAGTTCAGTTTGCCACTTTACAGTTTCTCCTACTCTAGTAATCCCCATTTTGTCTCCCTCCTCATTTCAAGGGAAAGAGGAAGAACAGAATAAAATTACATTTACGTCTTGCTGGCTTTATATCTCACTTTAAACATTGTGTGTTTAATGTAGTCCGTTACCAGGCAGCACTAATAAGCTACATGTAAAACTGCCTCAACTGCATTTTACGCAACAGTAATTCTTTTGGATATTAAATATTTGAATTAGTGTAAATGCTAATTATCTGCCAGTGCAGAAACCAATTTGTAAAAATGCAGCTCTTCTCCTTGCCTTTCTTACGCTTTCCCTTCTCTTTATTTAGGACTAGCTTATCCTTGCTTTTTGCCTAAGTGAGTGGGATCCACCAACCCCAAAATAAGGAGCTCCACGGAAAGGCTTCTTGGAGTGAAACCTGTCACCAAGCAAAGCACAGAGGCTGTATCCTAGATGCTTCCTTCCCAGCAACTGGATGATAGGCAGAAATGGAGTAGACTAAGAGCTGCTTTTTCCTGCTTCCCAGGACACTGGTGAGTAGGACTAACTGGTTTGTTCAGCCTGGGAGAAGTGTCTCTTCCCACAGAGGCAGCCTCTTCAGCTGCCTTCTCTCCTGGCCCCTCTCCAAGCAGTATGCCTATCTATTCAGTCGTCTTGTGGGCTTTCTTGCCCAGAGCTGCCTTATATATTACCAAGGGCCTGATCCTACAAAATGCTGAGTGACTTCCATGGCTGACAGTATCCCACGGGTTCAGGCCTTGAGACATTTCAAGAAAAGGTTACTTTGGGCAATGGCTGGGAACTACAACAGAGGTTTACAAGTGACTATTAATGGTGCAGTACCAGAGTCCTAGACATTGTGTTATTCTTTTTCCCAGTCTGCTAAACTTGTCTTGATTTCCACTGTTTAGAAGTCGTATCTGGCCTACCATTTCCTCTCTAAAGAGCCAGTGATCTAAAAGAAAATGTATCATTGTTATGTCAACATTCCTGCATCTGTACAGGCTGAGAGAGCAGCAGCCAGAGACAAAACCAGCTGAGAGTGTACTGGTGTAGTTGGGCAGGACAAGAGGTCTTCCCTTTCTGGTTAACACGGGCCTCTGGGTTATCACAGAGCCATGGGACTGTGAAGCTTCCCCATTTAGGTCAGGATTGTATTCAGCCTTGGCATCTCTCTTCAGTAGATACTGAAACAGCAGCGAAGCAGGGATGTTGAGTGGTACCCTATACTGTGGTGGTTGGCAGGTTGTTCTATGTCACTGCCTGCAGCTCAGAGAAGCCATGGTCAACTCACAAGGGAGAAGGATGAGACTGAATTGCTTGCTTTCTACAGTGCTTGCACCAAGCCAGGTGCTCAGAGCCAACAGCCGCATAGCCTGCAAGAGGAGAACTAAAACTGACATCTGCTCTTTATTCAACAGGTTGGACCATCCTGGCACATACTTACTGAGGCTGCATCCAACACACAGCTAGAGACAACACCATAACCCCGGCATTTCTGCTCCCCACCCCGCCAGCACTCTGTAGCATCAGGCAGGGCAGCAGAATGACTCAGATAATTTGTGTCCTGGATGTGCAGTGCTTTACTCGGCTCCCAGCATCACGGCCTCTTCCTTTCTGCCACATTCCCAGCGTGAAACTGGGAACAAAAGGCATCCAGAGGCCTACAGAGTGGTCGCTCCCTCCTCTCTTCATAGAAGTTGAATGGAAGCACGACTGTTCGGTGTTGTAACTAATCGGTGGTCACAGCTGCCTCTGAGACTATGCTGGAGCATTGTACCCCTGAGAAACCATGGCACAAGCAGTTGGAATGGGATGCTGTGCTATGTGGTGGCTCACGTTGTGCCAGGCTAAGCAATTAGGGCTTGTCCGCTGAATAAAGCAGACTGTGGCCAGGCTTCTTGGCAGTGTATGACTATTGTACGGCAGATGGTACATGGAGTATAATGGACTAAGAAAATATTCTGAGTGGGGAAAATGTCACAGCTAAAAATGCCACCACAGCTGACATTCTCTGGAAAAGCAGAGGCCAACTGAAAAAGCCTTTTATGCAGACAGTGGGTACCAGCAAAAATGAAGACAGTCATGAGATATTTTTTTTTTTCTCGCATTCTGAATCAGTCAATGTCTCTCAGACTTTTGAGGGATGCTTCACTGTCCAGGACATAAACCAGATAAAGGTAAGGGGGGTGGTGGTGTTGGGTTTGGTTTTTATACAGGAATAGAAAATGAAAATGGAAACCGAGGAACAAGCTTTTTCCATCAGGGAAGTTAACATAGTCCCTGATGAGTTGCCATACGCTGATTGGGATCTGAGACAAAAAATGCAGAGAAAGATTACTAGAGAACACAAAAGTGACCAGTTATATTGATCAATTGTAATTTGTAAAGCAGAGGAAAACACCCAGACCAGTTTATGAAATTTATGAAGGCTGAACAACTATCCAATACTGTGGTGGTACTAGAAAATGAAAACTACAGACTACAAGTAAGGAGATCTAACACAGAAGGGCATGCCAGAGCTCAAAACTGGATTCTCAAGAAAAAAACAGATGCAGAGACTGGCAAACGTGAGCCAAGACAATGCAGCATTTGAAAGGAGGATACAGGAACACCTATGGGTTGTATTATTTGCTAGTTGCAGCAGTGAGTGCAAGTTGGACTGGAGGATAGTGAGCTTCAGGAAGGAAGGAGAAGTGGATAATGCTGCAGCTGAAACTATATAGACTAATCGCCCCTAAAGCAAATAGGATGTATTAGCAATGAGTTAGCCAGTGGGGCACAAACTGATAAAACATCAGAAATGGGAATATCAACATTGAAACGGTGCTGATAAGGCTGAAGAGAAACAGATAAAGCCTAAGTGATGATGGTAAGAGATGTGAATTGACTATCTTGATAAGTTGTGAGTGGGCACTATTACTGTTTACTTGGGGGCAGGAGTGGGGAGGACAGTAATTGTTATGGGAATCTGGGACTTACCTAGTTGTCGACCTCCTCATGTGGCTATACCCATTAGAAAGGCAGAAGGCAAAAAAAATACAAAAGAATTTGAGAGTGTGTTCACAGATCAGCAATATTTGTAACACAGCACCAAACAGAGATAGTCCAGCTGTCCCATAATTCACACCCTTAATAAAGTTCTCTTTGCCTTGAGCCTGAAGTCTGGGGAGAGACAGACAGATTGATTACATTAGGAATCCAATAGGGGAGATAACAGAATGGATGACCATTTGCTCGTTATTGTGGGAGAAAGCAAAAACCCAGAATCATCCACTTCATATATGAACCCAAAGAAATTTAATAAGCATTTAGAAAGGGAGCATTTTTCCATGATGTAGAAGAAAAATGCTTGAAGATGTCAAATATTTTTCTTAAGCTTAGTGCACTAGCAAAGTTCTGAAAGATGCTCCTAGCCTAAAAATAGCACATGCATGTATTCAGACTTCCTGCATTCCTGTGACACAACTTTCTCAGGTTGTAGCTAAAGTGTGGGACTCGGATCTGCATGCTGGCCCCTGGATGACTGAACATTGGGATAAGCTTATTTGTGCACCATTTCCTCTCCTCTCTCTAGAAGTCCTAGTTTTCATTAGAAAGGTGCACAGCTGTGCGGGCAGGGGGAGAGCCAGAAGGGTCTCCGTGGGTACTCCCATATGGCTGTATTACAGAGTATACTCATCCTGATAGCCTTAAGTTGCCATTTGGGATTTCTTGGCACTTGAGGGATTCCACTGGAAAATTCAAAGGAAATAAATGGTAAGAAGAGCGAAGGTTTATACAGAGAGCTGCTTTGGCAGCCCGGGTCACTTCTCTCACAGACAATTGTGAGATAGATATTCTTTTAACTGACAGAATCTCTGAGTGATCAGGCCCATGCAGTGTGTGGATGCTGATGAGCACCAGCTATGCACAGTTGGGAAGGGAAGCAGTGCTGCACCTTTTGGGAAGGTCCTCTGCAGAATCCCATGTCGCACAAGGGTGCGTGGTTGCAGCCTGCAGACTGCACAAGGCAGATCTCTGAGCCTGCTTGGCTCAGGGTGATTTCTGAACCAGGAAATTGAGCCTATAAGCAAGTCACCTCTTATCCAGCCCTTTCCCCCCTTTTTCGTAATGTCCTTCTTTCTAATTTTCCTTCCCTTCAGTAACTTGACTTGCCTGTCTTCTTTCTCCATTCAGTGATACAAGCTACCATGTAACCAGCATTTGCCATTTGTATGTGATAAACATTTCCTTCCTCGTTTAGTTTTATTGCCTTTAGACTGCAAATGGTTGGGGACAGGATTGACTTCCTGTATGTTTATGTGGTACTTAGAACAGTGGAACCCAAATTTGGGCTGAAACTACCAGGATTTAGTCACCCCTGTTCTTATTTATCATTTATAGGAGAGAAGCTCTACTAGTAAATGCTCTGGCAAAAGCACTGCTTCCTCCATTGGTTCCAGTTCCCGCTGTGCCTCATTTGCAAAGAGGATATGCTGGAGGAAATTGCTCTACACCCAACATGGGGTTAATTGCTCCTTATTATACGCTTACTCAACATCTCTTTGTTTTTTCTTTTTTCTCCTTTTTCTATTAAGCGGTAACAAAAATGTTGACAACTCAGATTATTTTTCTTTTATGAGCAGTAATAGCCTTCTCTGGCTCCTTGTTATGCTGACTTGTGAGTTCAGACAGTTTCATGGCACTCTTCACATACAGCTATGCAGAGTATGTCATCCAGCCTCTTCCCTTCAGCAGTTTGTTCCTATCTCAGCAAGCTCTTAGGCTACTAAAGATCCTAAATTGCATTAATTGGTCTGTGAGTCTACATGTAATGCAGTCTGGTTTGTGAGGCTGCACAGAAAGAGAGGAAACCTCATTCATTTTAAGCTTGTGTTCTAATTTATTTCAGCCAAGTGGTGCTTGCAGATATTTGTGCAAAGAAAGCACCTGTTCTCTTTAGAGTCAAGACCAGTGCCCATTTCCCAATTTTGTGTCACGTTCCCTTCAGAAAGTAGGGGTGAGAGGAAGAGCAGCCCAGCTGAAGAGAAGTGAGAGATTTGAGGATGAGCTTCAGCTGTTTGGCAAAACAGAGGAGAGGCCTGTTTGAATTATTGGCTCTGGCATGTATGAGAAAAAGCACACAAGCTGGTGGGCTTCTGCTTTGGTTCCAAAAAACAAAAGTTGTGGGATCTTGTAACCACCAGAGAAGCATGGGTAGAGCTAATTATTACCTAGAGAGTTGCTTCAGGTGAGGATCCTTACTATAACATGAACACAGACAGAAGTCAACAGCGCTGCAAGACAACATAAGTGCTACTACTAGCTGTGCTCTAAGTGGTTTGCTTTGTTCCTTAGAGTTACCTGGCCAGGTAACTCTTGCCTAACTATCTTAAAGCTGGCTAACAAATGGATGGTAGTGTCTTACACGCACAGAATCTGTTTGGAGAAAGTTAAATAGCAGCTCCTGTTTCTTGAGGTAGGGAATATTAAGCAATAGAGAGTGATGGGCTGATGCATATCACTGAGCTTGTATACTGAGACTAGCTAGGGCTAAATGGCTGCCAACTGTGCTGCCCTGCAAGGACATGGACAAGGGAGAAAATGCTGGGTTAAGCAGCTCTGAAGTTATTTTGGCCACTCTCGCAGTCTGTTACGGACATGAGAAAAGGACCAGAGGGAGGTAGGCTCTGGTTTTCCTTGAGGCTGGAGTTTCTTGGCTGCTTTTGCTTGTTTTTAGCTCTGTGGTTCTCTGTGCTCTTGAGCAGGAGCATAACCTGGGTGTCAGACTGGGCTGAGAGCTGCAGGCAGTCAGAAGTGACTCCTTCTTCTTGTTTTCCCAAGCATCTCTAGCTGGCTCAATGCTCTTGGTATAACATACCATACAGTAGCATGAGGCTGAAACTCTTAGTATAAATAGTGAGGGTTGCTCAGTCGGCAAGACTTGGCTTTAGCTCTCAAGAAACCTTTCATTGTCTTGCCCCAAGTTCCTCAGGTCCCTAAAAAAAAAAAAAAAAAAAAAAAAAAGTTATTCCCCTGCCCTTATGGTAGGGAACAAATGCAGTACAAGAAAGACAAAAAACCACTTTGGACACCATTGGAAGAGAAAATAAGCAAGGAGTGTGGAAATAAAGTTTCATGTGCAACCTCAGCTCTACTTTATGCTGTCTTCCTAATACGCAGCCCACTTTCATCGTTTTCCTTTTTCTTTTTTCTTGGAGACCTGGTTCAGGCTCTTGTAATACAAACTCAGTTCTCGTTATCAGAAGTACAGTCTCATTTCCCAGGAGTTACAGAGCTTGAAACAATGGCATAAGTAAGATAGTAAGACCCCCAAAATGAGGCTGTACTGTGAATCTATTTTAAGCCATTTTGTGGGGAGGAGGAGGATTTGACAGGAGGAGGATATTTGGCTATACTGTGCAGAAGTTGCAGATTTCCCTTCCCTCACCTGCAGTTCTTGTAGATGAAGAGGGTGGAAATGTACCTTGTTACCTGGAGTTGATGGGGGAAACCTATTGAGGATTTATTGATTTAAAAACTCCTGGACTTTCTGTATTTTAACAGAAGTATTTCACAAAGCTCTGCTGTGTTTCTTGTGTGTCCTTCTTTAGTATTTGTAGTTTTTAGAGGTGTTGCAGGTATAACACACATAAAGTATATTCTGGATACTGCAGACAAGAATGTAATGGCTGTTAGTATTTGCAGGATAGGAATCTAAGTCAGTAGGTGTGTCAGAAGCACCTAGAAGAGAGATTTGCTCATCTGGGAAACCACACAGAACTGCAGACTCGAAAGCAAACTGTGTGGCAGATAAAAGCAATCGGTGTCTTTTTAACTTCTCACTGACTTTTTATTGCTTGTCAGTCTGCATGTAAAACAGTTATGAGACCCTTTTAATACATCTTTTGCAAGGAAGAGTAGTTTAAAACTCAAATTTTATTTCTTTCTCTGCATTTATTTTTCCCCTTCAGGGTATACAGGTGTTTCTTTGCTGTATCTGTGCATGCTCATATTGCAGTCTTCTATTCCAGTGCTTGAGGCAGGGGTGGCAGCAGCAGCCTGGCTCTTGGTCAGACTGTGGCAAGCACAGGAGGAGGTATCTGGCAGATGATATGCTTGTTCCCCACCTCTGTTTTGAAACAGGCAGTGGGATGGCTCCAACCAGCAGCCCTCCAGTTAGGCTGTGTGGATTTGTGAAAATACCAATTTAAAGTGCCTGGCAGAAACCCATGATTTAGTAGAAAAGTATTTCAGTGCACTTACTAAATGATTCCAATGTAAAGAATTCTTGCAGTTCTAAGAATAACCTTTCTTTAGATAGCTTAAAAAAACCCTCTACTGTTCCTTTTCTACTTTCTTCAAAAATAATACAGCTTTCTTATACATAGTGTTTCTGTTTTTCTACTGAATAGAAGAATCAATGTTCTTTGTTGTGAAATCAAGCTGTAAATATATAACTCCTGAAAGCTTAAACTTTGTCTTGCATGAGAAAACAAAGTCGGGTTAGGAGTCCAAATGTCGAAGTATTCTTTATGTGCATAGTAGAGAAATAGGAGTATATGGACTTCCAGAGAAGATTTCTGAGCTCTGAATTTGGCGTTCATCACCAATGTCCAAGTTCCTAAAGTTTTGTTTATTTTTAAGCCTTTTATTTACTTTGTCTGTGGTCAAATTATCATAAAATTATGAAACAAATTAGCCACACATCTGTTATGAGAGTGGTTCCATCAAAGCCTGATTATAGTAATCTTTAAAATCAGATCCTGTAAGTGAAGTCTGTAGTATCTGTTTACATCAGGATAAAAAACAGCACTTTTTTTTGAAGAGGAATTGATCTGACTCTGCACACTTGGATACCAATTAGGAACAAATTCTCACTGTAAAACCACAAGGAAGAGTGGGCGGAAGGTTGTACATCTCTTTAAAAAGGAACTGAAATAATACCCTTTATAAAGTCCTGTTAATCTTACTGTATAAATCACAGGCTTTTGGGTGTGGGGAAGGTGCACCTGAAAACAAGCCAAAATCAGTGAAAGGGTGCTGTGCTGCTCTGCCCCAGCAATGAGATGCTCATAAGTATTAATGCAATACATTTCTTATAGATGAAGGTGTGATATGCAGCATTTTTCTACCCATTTATGTATTTCTGGTAGAGAGCCTGTTTCCTCCCAAAACAGCTGCAGTTATTGTGAACCTGTGTAATTAGCTTAAAAGGAGCTTAGAAAAATGCTGCTGTTTCCCATATGGGCATAAGGTCAGATCCATTTTGTACATCCTGCATGAGACTTTGGTATTTGAGTCTCAGGTGTGCTCAGCTGTGTTGCCTTCATCTCTAGCCTTGTGTGTGACTGGGGTGGAGGAGAGGCCACAATTTTACAGTGCAGAAGGTAGGAAAGATCTTCACCTTCGTGCCCATGGGCTCAGATGGACAAGCAAGCTATAACATGTGAGTGGCTCTGCAGCAATTGTCTGTGGGCATACGCCTGTCCTTGGGGAAAGATGGGGGAATCTGAGCAAACTTTGCCCTTCTTCTGGGTGTCTTTGTCTGTACAAAGAGGGTTGTACTACGTTATGTCATGATTTTTGCATGTAGGCAAGTCATGGCTAAACCCCTTTCTTCTGTATCGTAACGTTGTCCCTGCTGCTGACAAGGCTATAGGCAATCCTTCCTCTCCATAAGTGACCTGAAGGAGGTTATTCTGCACCCTCACCCTTTGGGGCTCTTCTGGCTTCTGTTCCCCCAGCTCTGGCATGTTCGACTGGCTCTTCAGCTAGGGAAGGGGCACAGCTCCCTTGAACTCAGTGGAGCTCTGCTAATGTATGTGAGTGGTGGATATGATCCATTATTGTTAGTGTTCCCGGGGAGTGATATGCATCCAGGTGCTGTTACTGTAGGCAGGGGATGAGAATCCACAGTTTTGTCCTTAATCTGTATCTTTGTAACACTATGGTGAGGGGAAAAAGGTGAAGAAGCATCTTGCCTCCTCTCACTTCTGCTAGTATTTACTCATGGATGTGACAAGCTGTCATTTTCTAGTTTGTGTGAAAAGTGACACTTAATTTCCTTTCCCCGCATTGCCAACCTTGCCAATATATTTGCTGCATGCAGATACAGATTTGTGTTCATTTCCCTAGCAGATGTCACAGTGATTCAGTGCAAAATCTGCTTGGGGACATGATTATAATTGAACTGTTCTCCAGGAAGGGGAGATGAATGCATTGGTATTTTCTGCTTCTGTTACAATACTAGAGCTTTGTATTCCAGATCCTTGATTTAGAGTTTTAACTTCCCAGTTTGCACAAGAAGGAGGCAATGTGTGCAACCATTTTAAGCACTTCAGGAATTCTTTAGGACCAAAGATAAACAATGAAAGTACCTGATCCTGAAAAATAACTTAGGTCTATGCTGATTTCTATGATGAGACTCTGAACATCCAGGCAGGGGTACATAGTGCAAGCTGCTATTTCTAAGGTGTTTTAGGCAAGGCTGGATGAGATGTACTGACATACCAATGTGAATTCAAGATGATCTTTCCTGCGCATTACCTAAAGGTGTTTAGGAACTGACTTTATATTCAGTGCCATGGTGAAGTGACAGTTGTTTGATATTTGGATGCAAGGAAGTGTCTAGGAGTAGAATTTGAATACTACTGTTACTTAAAGTAAGGTATAATTAAATGCAGGCTCCTACTACTCAGAATTTTACTGAGAATGCTTATCTCCTTTCTTTCACTTCTGCATCCCGTTTACATGGAAAAATCATTCTCTGCTGAGGAAGTAGCTCAAGAAGGTTTGGCATTCTTGTAATGACAACCCAGGGGCACTGCTTCCCCCTTCAGAATACAAGTTAATTGTATAGCTGCAGCAAAATAATACAGGAGCCAAATTAAAAAAGAATAAAAGGCAGTTATTATCTGCTCACATTGCTGCTGCTATGCTATTGTTTGATAGATGTATAATTGATGTGTGTGGCTGTGATATGCAATCTCTAGTTTGTGTGCATGTTTGATGCCTATATATTCTTTCAGGAGTTCCCAACTGCCTGCTATTTTCTGTCATTACAAGTAGATGCTTACATAGTAATGTGTCTCCAGCTGGCTTTTGACCAAGCCTTCTCAGGGCTTGTGGAAATACCCCTCCTTTAATAAAGTTAGTATCAGCGGAGATTGCCACCTTCAACCATTTTGATATCCTTGGCACAAAGGAAATGCTGTTTCCTCCCTCTGGAGGATTAGACAGCATTAAAGCTGCTCTGTCTGTGAAGATTAGCACACTGCTGGGTGGTTGTTTTTTCTCCCCTTCCTCCCCTTGAAGGAATTATTGCTCCAAAGGGGTGCCAGCAAGGGGAGAGCTGTACTGCAGACCGCCTGACATCTGCTTTGTTCCTTTCGCACTCTCTGCAAAACATCTGCGTCTGAAAATCAATTTCATCTCCTGCTGTTTGGAGAGGGTGTTCCTGTTCTTGCATCCGTGCATCCCCGGCACTGTGCGATGGCAGTTGGAGGACCGATTGCGCCACTGCAGCTATTGTTACACTGGGACTCCCTCCCAGTCCTGCTGGCTGGGACTGGGAAGCAGCGTGGATGCCAGACTGATCTAGAGCAACTTTTGTCCCTGTGTGTCAGGACTGCATTTGCACTGTTGACAGTTTTCGCAGTTTGCTTGGGAAATCTCAGAGACAAGCCTTCTGGGTCCCTAGGGTGCTGAGCACACTGAACCCTTGCTTGTGATGGTGACCAAGGAGGCAGATCTGTCTTCTTTCTGCTAGACTTGCTCCTGAGGAGATCTGCATGTCAAACATTCTCAGAATATTTTGCAATATGTGGACCCTTCTCCAGGGATGGATGATCTTCACACACCTGTCAAACACAAACCCCTTCAACTACCTTCCTCCTTATCTGCATTTTGGCTGGTGACCATGCTGATTTCCTGAGCCATTCAGTCCATTCGCTGAAATGGTCATGGCAACAAATCACCTTGGCATCCTTTCCTTTCCTAGATACAGTGCCTGAACACCTCTTTTTTACAAAAAGCAATGTGAAAAGTTTAGAGAAATGAAGGTACCCTTTCAGATCAAATTTCAGACATGTAAAATCCCACTGTCCTACCCAGAATCTGCCCTGGGTATTCATCATGCCTACCATTTCCAGGGAATTCAGATACTTCACATCACGGGAGAGCTGATTGTGCCTTGGCAACTAGTCAGAAGTGCTGGTGCAGGGGTGTATGTATGACTTCTGGTACTAACAGCTCACTTGCAAGGAGCTACCCTTTTGGAGGGTAGGAAATGAAAAGATGGAAGGAAAATTGGTGGAAAGGCCAAAGAGGCTAAAAGGGAGGCTCAGGGGTCACATTTTAGATCAGAGGAACATAGTCCCCAGCGTGGAGTGATTTGTGTTCATCTGCATGTTAATGAAGGACAATCTGTCAGGCTCCCCATGGTCCTCTTGGGCAGGATTTTCCGGAGGGGTGAAGTGTGCTCCCTTATCTCTTCCTGCTGTTGTGGAGCTTGCTCCTGGGATAGGCACTGCCTGTTATAGCTGGGAAATGGCCTGCCTGCACGTTTCAGCTGGAAAAGTGATATTCTGATATAGTCATTGGCTGAGAATAAGGGAAATGTCACCTTACCTCCTTGTGTAAATGGAGCAAGAAAAACAAAACAATGAATGGCCTTTTGGGATGAAATGAATCAGCTTTTGAATCTAGTCATTTGAAGCAATTTTTACCTGGTATATAACAATCCTATGTACGCCCCACTCTGGAGGTCTAGAGGGCATCTCAAAAAAAAAAAAAAAAAAGGGGGGGGGAGGGGGATGACCAGGAAGGAGTGAGTTTCCTGACTGTTGAGTGGGTTGCAGGGACTTCGAAGGTGAAATGCTGTACTTCTGGCCCTATGAACTCTTATTCAGTGGGATTGTAAAAGTGGTCACATATTGGAGGGATTTCAGTGGAGAAGAAGTTGCAGCACCATATGTTAGTCTTTTCTAGGGTTAAGCATGTTTTCTGTGGCAAAAGAGACTGGTCTTGGTCTGGGGAGGAACGGCATACTCCAGGTATGAGAATTCTCCAATCTCTACAACAGGCAAGGAAAAGCATCCCCAAAGTGGGAGTTAAATGATGTAGCTGCATCATTTGGACAGACAGCGGGGTTGAACCATAGCTAATCACAAGTGTTATGGAACACTTTATATAAGAACAAAAGAAATCTGTAAATCTGTTTTGGAAATAACTTATCACCATAGCAAGAATTATGGGGGTTTTTTTTAGTTAGGTAACTTGTGCTATGGAGATCTTAGATTTTTTATTTTTTTTTTTTTAAGGATCATGCAGTAAGGCGTGGCTGCTAAATAGGTCGGTCTAGTTCAAAATGAGAAAAGGTTTTCTGCAGAACTAGAGGAATGGAGCAAAGATGAAGCGTGCCAACAACGAGAGTCCAGAAGAGAGCTTAAGCTGGAATTTAAAAAGTGACTCTTGGGGTCTGCTTTTGAATTTTGCCATAAGATTCTCACATATCTTTTTGGAGTCATTTAGCCTCTTTATATCTTCAAGGCTTTGCCTGAAAAGTAGATCTAACAATAATGTTAGTACAGGTCTTCTCTAAGTCTCTTAACCAAAGCTACTTCTGTTAGCATTCTGTGGTATAGCACTTGCTTTTACTAGGAGAGACCATAGCTAGCCTGGCTGTGGAAAAAGATTTTTGCTGGTATACTGAATTAATATTTTTAAGCTTAGGTCTGGAACTTGTCTGGACCTGCTGGTGAAAGAGAAAAATCTGAAGCAGTTCAGCTAATAGTGAGACCAGAAGCACATGTAATCTGGTAACTCTAAAGGTTTGATCTTGTGCTGTGAAACAGCTCTTCAGTTGATGGAGATCTGAACCACCCAGTGTCAGGAAACTCTGAAGACCTTTCCCCCGCCCTGCTCCTGCATATCTGTGCTGTACTTCCCAGACATAATGTCAATTTGTAGAAGCTGTAATGATATTCTCTAATCCTCAGAAGTCCCCAAAGCAGTGGGCAGTTTTGCTTTCATTTTTCTTGAGGAACCTACACTGTCTCTTCTTGCTGCTGCCTCTCTTCCTCCCCAGGTCCCTGAGGCAGCCCCAGCAGCCTCTGCTTTATGCCTGCCTTGTCAGCGTGACTGAGGGACCTGTGGGGAAGAGCTGATCAGGGATGGGATGGGTGAAGGTCAGCTTGAGGATTGGCATCTAGTCTGGGTTGCAATGCTGAGAGAGCACTACTGAGACTGTGTTTTGGTGGTGGAAAGTTGGGGTGTGGGGAAGTGAATGAGAGATGGGGTGAAACAGAGAAATAAGGGGAAAAATTTCAGCCAGGGAGAGTGAGCAGCAAATTCTGCCTCTGGGAGAGGGATTTCCAGGATGTAAAGTTGGGGAGGTCAGAAGAAAGGAAAAAGAGAAAAGAAGGACAAAGACAAATGCAGGAAAGGAGGGAAGTAATGAGTGAAATTATATTTGAAATGGTAGAAAGAAGGGGAAGGTATTAAGGTGGAAAAGAAGAGGCTGAGACTGGATGGTAAGGGAGAAGTAGAGATGACAGAGCTGAGGAATGGGGAGCAGAGGTGAGAGGAAGAGCCTGTATCTGGAGACCCTGTATATCCCATTGCAATCCAAAAGTGTTTATTCAGCTCTTGAAGATGTGAGGCACTTGGTCAGATACTGCTGGCAGCACGGTTGTGGCAGCAAGGCTTCATAACCTGCCCTGTGTGACTGACTTTGGATTGGGGTGGGTTTCAAAGCCTTGATGCTGCTCTGGGCTGCTGTCGGGCACCAAGGTGGAAGTGTGGGGATGTGGCTCTGCAGCAGCACGCCCCTGCGGGTTGTGGTGTGGGGGAAGGCAGGAGAGAGAATGCAGATAATCACTACTTATCCTGATATACAAAGTTGGGTGCTGAAACAGACTCTACTTCACTCCTACACACAATGTGCTCAATCGCTCGATTTTTATGTAATGGGAAGCACCGAAGAGTGTGATTCTGCCAGGTAGTGGGTGGAGGGCAGAAAATCTTGCTATTAACGGTAGGAGAGGGGGAAAACGGGCTTTGTATACAGGAAGCATCTCACCTTTACAAAGCTGAGACAGATATTTTTTTATTTGAATATTTTAAAGGCTTGTGGATTTCCATACATATCTGAAAGGAGAGACTTGAAGTGCAGACACTTAGGATCTTGCAGGCATCAAACTCAGATTTGTTAAACTGACAATTTTTTTCTGTATAGATACAGTTCTTGATAAACTCCTGGAAAGGAAACTAAAGCAGAGGGTAGAAAAAAGTTTTCTTATCTCTCCTGTCACTGCTTATGGGTCAGCCAAATATGGTTAGGAAGCAAAAAGACCATGCAAAGACCTTTCTTAATACCTTGCTAGTTAGGCTTGGCTGTGGAAGGGCCATCCCAATCTTTGGACTTCCCAGCTGTTTCTGTCTTGGCTGCCAGTCTGCCCTCACAACTGAGGCAGGAGTTCCCTTTGGTTGTCAGCCCTTGTCTTTTGTTTCTCTAGGTATAGACCAGGGTTCTGCCTTTTCTCTTTGCACTTGAGCTGATCATGATCATAATGAGGTCCCAAATCTTTCTGTAGCTACCTGGTCTACTCAGTCCCCTGTTTGAAAGCTCATTTTGAATAGGTGTCTGTTTCCATGATCCTCTGGGCCATCCTTGTACTTGAAATGTCTGTGCTGTTTCCCTCTATGTAATCAATTAACACCTGTAAGAAATGGGATTTGTGCAGGAAACCAAAGGGAAAGCTCCCCTGGATAGCTGATGCTTGGAGGAATGCTCTGAGATCCTCTGGTGAAAAGTGCTGTGGAGGCTCAAGGTGTTAATGTTGTGCACTCAGCAGCTTCAAATAGGATACGGGTGAATTTCCTGTCTGATAGCAAGATTACTAAGAAATGAAGTCTGTAGTCAGAGAGCTTTCAGTGGTCACCAGGTTGATTTTGCACAGAGCTGTGCTCCAGCCTGCACACATGGGGTAGCTTTGCTCTGTAGGAGATGCCTCACTGGTGGCAGGAAGGTGCCTGTGAACAGTGTCACAAAGCACCTCTTAGGAGCCTTGCCCATGACTGGGAGGCATAAGGAGCCCCTTTTGTGGTGAGCCGGAAAATTACTGTGTGGTGAGTGCATAGTGCTGAGTAGCCATCCTATGTGAGGTAAGGGTTGGGTTTGGTATCATGAGCAGTGTGGGCTGGTGGCAAGAGACCAGTGAGGGGATTTTAGCTTTTAAATCTCCCAGTGAGAAACCTACTAATACAGTTAAATAGCCACAAATATGGAATCAGTCTGAACATTAAGCAAACAAAGGACCGGAAAAATGAGATATATTCTTGCACATGGCTAATGTTATTTGGGAATTAGAGGTGGTTCTTTAAATAAATGTTTTAAATATAGTTTGCATAGACATCTAAGTATAAAGAATAAAAGATGAGGGTGGGTGTTTTTGTACTGAATAGCAATGATGTATCTGCACCACTGCAGAAGCATTATTAAATTGTCAGGCTGGGTACAGGAGAATGGCACTTGCATGTCATTTTGGCTCTCACAAGGCAACACCTCTTGTCTAAGGCCTTATTTTGATTACAGACTAACACCTTTGCATTTGATCCTGCTCCCATTGAAACTGCGGAGACTACTTATCGAGGAAAGCAGACAGCAGGACTGGGAACCTGGGTGGATATGTTCAACTTAAAAGGGTGCAGTATAGGGTTTTTCCCTGTTCAAGTATCAAGCGCTGTGAAAGGGATCTTCCTTATCATTCAGCAGCAGATCTGAGGAAGAGCCTCATGTTACTGTTATTTCCTAAATCTGCAAAAGCAGCACGCTCTGTATTTTGGCCAGATGAGCAGCAGAACTGCTCTGTTCCTCTGCAGATGTAGTGTCGTACTGATGGTTTCCAGTGGGAAATTCCACCCGCCACCCACCTTGCCAAAGACAGCTTGGAGGAGGAGAAAATAAGTCCTGTGATGATGGTGGGTCTTTCCCAATGAAACAACAAGAAACAGGGAAATCCATCAAGCTGTTAGTCATGCATTTATATATATATATCTTGTAGTATGTGTGAGTGTGTGTACATATATGTATATAAAAACTATATTGCACTCACACTGTCTGCATAAAGCATCGTCAATATCAGGCTTCAGAATAATAAGAAAAGTAGCTCATGAGATACAAATGTATATCCAGTAGAAACTGGCCCAGCAGGCAATTTTGCTAATAATCCTTGTATTTAGTTTTTATGAAAGATATTAAGATTAGTGTGGCTAGAAAATAGATTGTACCTCTTTAAATGAGGCTCCTTTCTTTGTAGCCTTGTGAAGCCTAGAGGGTATTTTTAATCATCCTTAAATGGTGCTTGTTAAAAAGAAGTGAAATCAAAGGGTATTTTGGGATGTAGCTTTTTCTTGAAATACATTCCTTCTAGGTGGGGAAATCTACAATTGTTTGCATCATAGATGCTGAAGCTCCATTAATGTGTCTTTGTGTGCATCGTTTGTATGCAAGTTCATAAGGCGATAGCATCTTACAAACTGCTGTAAGAAAGATAATTGATTTTCAGCACTTCCTAAAATGCAGAGCACAAGAATGCCGCAACCATTGTAAGTGTGGAAGCGTGAAAATTTACTTGAGAAATAAGTCAGAGGAAGTTTTGATTCTGACCACTTCTTAAGTGTTTAATACCCTGCATATGCATCCAGGGAATTACAAATCTTCCATAAATGCAGTGCATATCTTCAAAAAATGTATGCGCTTAGCCCTTTATCAAAGATTAAGATATGGAGGACCAGATCTTCAAATGTACTGTGATTGTGGGCAAGATCCTACTTAATGTTTAAAAATGTTTCAAACATGTGCAATATACTTCTGAAAACCAGGAAAGTATATGGGGTTTGAATGTTGATAGAGCAATGTCTTTGCTGTATTTTGGAAGAGGGAGATGGTGGCTTTGTTTTTAAATGAGACATTCCCTGAGCTAAACTAATTTCTGGTGTAACATTGCAGAAGTCAGTGTAGTAAACTGGTTTTCAGGATTACTTCAGTTAAGAAATTACATGGAGGATTTTATGCCCATAAATGTATTTTGGGGACCATGTTTTATACACTTTTTTCCTCCTTAGAACTGGAGTGTTTATACTTCTGTGTTTGTTTGATGGTAAGTTATTTAAAAGCAAATTGCAACAGTGCTTCAATATTTGAGACCAATTGGAAGTTAGCCTCTAGCACCATAATCAATGAAAGCAGAAGAATTTTTCAGAGCAGAACTATTTCTCCAGTCCCCTTGAGGAGAGAGGCAGTATTCTGTAAGCAAGGCTCTGTCTCAGGCTGCTTTCTCCACAAAGTCTTCCATGAACTGCAAATGTGTCTTCAGTAATCAAATGTGCATTAATTAGTCCCGAACTCTGCTCAATATGCTATCAGTGTTCAAAAAGCAGAGATAGTTCTTTCTGAGGAAGGAAATGCAACTTTGATTTGTATTTTAGGTCCTTGCCTCTTGTGCTTGGGCGGAAACAAGCTTTGAGGGCAAGTGTGAGCAGAAATTTGAATGTAAGATGAAATTTGGAAAAAACCCAACCCTTCCTTAAAAGCCATTCAGAATCTACCATTATCAAATATATGTAAAATTACACTATCCATTCACTTTGATTTTTTCCCTCTAAATTAACTACAGTCATTAGCTTGTTTCCCCAAGCAATTCTTCAATGATGCATGTTTCTTCTCAGCTAATTTTATTTAAAATGCAACTTCTAGTTCCCCAATGTCTATTCAGAGATGTAATACATAATCTACAAACCATCCTCCAGAACAAGGCAGAGAATTCCTCTCTGTACTCCTCCCTCAAAGTACAGACATTTCCCTCTTTCCCCTGCCAAATGCTGCCTGCACGCTGAGGATTTCCATGGGGCCAAAAAATGGGTTTATCTAGCAACTCCCCCCAAAAGTAAGACGGTAGCAGTGCTCTTGGCCAGAGCATCACCCTTGCCCACAAATTTCCATGCTCCAGGATCTGGCATTAATGATAAAGTTGTACCCCAAATGGCTGCTATCATGTCGCAACACAGAGGCGCTGCCTGGTGCAATTAAATTGGTTGTCGAAGTAACTTGGATCACGTCTCTCCCTGCACCAGTACCTCTCCTTGTGTTTTTCAGGTGAGCTGTACCATCCTCCAGCATAGCTCGTGTCAAGCTGCAGCCCAGCCCAGCGGGTCTGGGCTAATTCTCTGCTGCAGCTGCTCTGGAATCCCATTAGTGAAAGAGTGAGCTGTTTCTTCCTGCCTTAACTGCACAGTGCTTTGTTCAAATATTGAATGCTTGGGACCAGGGTTTTGAAATATTGATACAGGAGAAAGCGTAGGCTGTCTCGGTCAAGCCTCGTGCAGGCTTTACTCAGCTGCCTTGGCACATGTGGGACCTGTGGGGGAAGCGAAAAGGTCAGTATGACTGGCTTTCTGGGAGTGGGGTGGGGTTGGGGAGGTGTCTGGCTTTTAACAGATCATGCAGGAGAGATTTGCTGGGATGAGATTACTCATGACTTGGCAAAAGTAATGCCCAAATGCCATCGTCCGCAGTTGACTTCTTGTGCCATTTTGACTTAAGCAGAGCATGAAGCCCATCTACGTGCTGTGCAGGATTGTTCCTCAGATACTCCCGGCGCTCTGCCACCCCTTGCGTGTGACAGCGGTTTCAGCCAAAACTATTTCATGGAGAAGAGAAAAAACTAAGCGTGGAAATAATGTTCTTGAGTCTTTTATTGATCTTCATGTGTACTGAATGGTCTCCCTTTCCTTTTTCTGTCAAATGGCTCCCTTAAGGCTGCTTTTCTGTTTATGCCTTAGTGATGTCTGCAGTAATAACAAATGTGTGACCTGTGCATTCTTCAGCGATTTTTAAAATACAAATCTTTCCAATGTATTGGTTTGATATAAAATGATCTCAATGACCCTGGGGATCCATGTGAGTTTTGGAGGCTTGGGGAAAGGGGCCTGTGTATTCATACTGTCTCTTGCACAGCGCTAAGCTCCGCAGGCAGCTCTCCCGACATGCTAATTCCACCATACGACAGAGGAAAGAAACAGCTTGCTCTGCCTTGGTGAATTTGGCTGAGGTTTTTTGAGCTGTGACAATCACGGGGACTGTCATGGTAGCAATGGAAGAACAGAGTCCTTGCTCAGACATTACAAATCCCTTGGGGAGAAGCATGGTCTGCGTGGGAGTCTTTCCGTACCCCAAGCAGAGGGCAGTGCTTTGCATGCCGTTGCCGTGGGTCAGACTGTGTAGGTTTTGGAGAAACATGGCAAAGCTACAGTAGCTGTTTTACATAGCCTTGTTTTCTAGAAATGTAAGCACTAACAGCAGGATTGCCAGCATTAACTCTTCCATGTGCTGCTTTGTGTTTTCTGTGCTCATTTAAGATGATGAGAACTTCGGACGTTTGACCACCACGGTCTTGGCATGAGCCACGCTGGGGATGAGAGATGCCAGGGCCCTGGGAACCTCTGGCTGTGTGTACACATTGAATTCCCTTAATGGACAGCAGTAAAACACTTGGCTTTGGCCAATAGTTTTCTTTTTTCTTTCCCTTTTTTCTTCTTTACATGATTTCTTCTGCTATGAGAAACAAAGATGTTGCAAACAACCCATCTGCAGTTTTGCAACACCTCCTCTGTTCCTTGATTATTTTAGTTTGTTGGTGTCACTTTGCATGTTTATACTATTTTCAAATGTTTGTGCCACTCTCCTCTTCCTCCCAGCTTTTTTTTTTTTTCCCCTGGTTGTTTTACGGTGTTTGGAAGAGCTTGAATGCTTTTCTTTTGCCTCCTTTTTTACCTTAGGAACATGAATTTTGATGTTCTTGTGCGTTGCTGAGGTTTTTTTTTTTTGTCTTGAGTCTCTCAAAGGAAGCTTCTTCACTAAGAACTGGGTTTTTTAATTCTTTATTATTGTTATTATTATTTATCTTTTGAGGAGTTTTCTAACAGAGATGGGGTTAAGTCAAGTGATACTTTTAAGGTGGAGATATATTCCTCATCTGTTTGAAATGACTTGTTACCCACCCAGAGGTAGTGAGGAAGCGGTTCGGTGTGGTTGGCGTGATTTGAGGAAGGGCCTTGGCTTAGCCAGTTGCCACTTCTTGCCTTGTTTTTCCTACACGGGTAGCCTGGCCCATGTGCTCTGGTGAGACTGTCTTCTCTATGTCTTGAGGCAGGAAAAGACAAAGCACAAATTTTTTCCTTTTCAATGACAAGGGAACACACTGTTAATCTCTCTCTGGGGTTGCTGTGAGAAGGGAAGAGAAAGTAACTGTCTAATATTTTATTTCTTTGCTGCAGCCCACAGAATGGGTTTCAGCCGTGCCCAAGGCCAGTGAGATGAAGAGGCGCTGGAGCCCATCCCTGCTGGCACACTGCTAGTCACAAGGGTTGCCCACTCTTTTTCCCGCTATTGTTTGGGCACTGGTTTGGGCACTGCCCCCATGATTAAGGAGACCCTAATCTGAAGTGCTCTGCTAGCCAGGGACTGTCCATGTACATAGTATCAGTGCTTCTTGCAAGGAGTTCCTTTTTACTGACAACAGAAGGCCATGTCTTTAGTATGTCTTTTTCTGCTGCATCCAGTAGGTACAATAGTGGCTCAGCTGCCACACAATAGAAATCTGGGTTTCATTTGAATTTTCGACGTTATTGAAAGTGCCTTTATTATTTTTATCTCCTCCCTTTCTCTCCCCTTTTCTTCTTTCCTCTTTTTCAGGCTGTGCTGGGGGCTGACATGCCTATGGAGAAGAAAAGACGGGGAAAAAAATTAAAAAAAAAAAAAAGGAGAAAAGAAAAAAGCCGCGCAAGGTGTCGTTAGCATTTTCGTCCACTTGAAACTACTAATTTTGGTTCCACGCACTGCAGTTGCGAGTACTTGGTCTACCCGGGGGGGAGGACGGCAGGGTGAGCACCGGGCACGGCAAAACACAAGCATTAACACACAAAAAAGGGGCATGGGAGGCGGGGAAAGAGGGTTAAAAAAAAAAAAATACCCAAAAACCAAAACCCACCCAAAAAAACGGAAACCCCGCAATTTTGCGCTCATTTCCTCCTTGCGGTGC
>VFFE01006336.1:238516-281264 GCA_008921705.1 Burhinus oedicnemus | reverse complement strand
GTGATGATTTTTTTTTTTTTTTTTTTTTTAAAAAAGGTGTGAACTGAGCTAACAGCTGAAATAGGAAGGGAGAAGGTAGAGGGATGCTGACAGTGTGAAAACCCTATGTGGAGAGATACCCTACTCCACCCCCCCATAACCCCCCCTGCCAAACTATTTTTAGGTTTTGAAACTAAAGTTAGACAAGTTCTATTTTATAAGTCACTGGTTTGGGTTTGTGTTCTTGTGATTATAGACAGTGAAAGTTTATTTGGAAAAGGTCTTTGCCATACAATTACCTGCCAGGATCTCTTCCTTGCTGGCTATTTTCTTTAGCTTGTTAGTTTTGCCTTTTTTGTCATTACTTTCTGAGTAAGGAACATTGAAGGAGTTGAAGGAAAAGACTTCCTAGTTGGAAAAAGAGGTTTTCTTGGACACTTAAAAATCTAATGGGAAGTTCTGAAGAAATTGTTTCTAAAGCCCCAAATTTGAGCTTCACCTACTTGGTAGTTTTTCTGGAAGGCTCAGCATTATTGATCTAATAACAAATGAAAACAACCTGTCCTACTTGTCTGTTTAAATTTTCTTTCAGCTGCAAAACAGAGAAGATAAAGCCAGTGGAAGTGTAAGGTGAATATGCTGCTAAAGGAAAACTGGCATAAAACGCTAGTTTACATCCTAAATAATTTTGATAACACTACAATATTTTGAATACTGTATCAAAACATGCTGAGATTGCAGTGATGAACATCTATAGATTTCTGTTCTGCATCTTCAAAATGTCAAAGTCTGTGTTTGATTCCCCTCCCCTTTTACGTGTGTTTTCATGAGATGGGTACCTGGAGTGTGGGATGGTTTCTGGTAGTGTTTTAAAATATCAGAGTATCCACTGTGTGCACCAAACAGAACATAGGGTTATAAACTTATATGGAAACAAAGCAGCCTTGTCATGTGGCTATTTTCTTTTCCCTACTTGTTTGCATTTTCTGTGCTTTGTGGCATGTAGATCATGAATTTATTTTGGCAAATAAACTTTGTGGAATGGGGGACTATTTGTTATGCAAAATTAAACTATATTTCAGCTGTGAAAACTGTTCAGTGTCACTAGCTTGGTTTAAATTTTATGAGTGAACTTTAAAAATCAGTATGCTGGTCTGCAACAGTACCAATTAAACGGACGTCAGGACTCTTTATATACATATATTAAAAAAAAAATCATTATATGTATATCTTCAGTCTCCTTATTTCATGCTGAGGTACTGAAATTGAAAGATGGTGCTATGGATAGTTGCCTGGATTTCATTAATCTTGTCATAACCTTGCACTGAGGACATATTATGAAGCAGATAGAATAGTAATAATAATGCAAATGCATACTCAGGAAATAAGTCCCAATGACTTAAGATGGGTTTTTACTGCTTGATTAAAATTATTCATATGTTCAAGTGTTTGTAGAGCCTGGAGATTTGTAGCTGCTGTGTCTGTGACACATGATGAGCTTTAAAGGCCGAAAGGCTCCTGGATGTATCATTGTAAATAAAAGAGCAGTGTTTCCACATTAGCTTGCTCTTAATGTTGTTGCTTACCTTACTTAGTCTGAGAAATACTAGGTGTCAGCTAGTGCAGAGAATGATTATATGATGCTTTCTACCTCTATGTTATAAAATGTTTACTGCAGATCTGTCTGTAGTAGTTGCTGCAAGCAGCTTTTGATGGAATTAAGTTGAAATATCAACAGTGTGCTTTCATGAATGTTTCCCCTTTGCTTTTCATCCGAAAATCTTACTGGATTGAAGCCAGTTTGTGGTATCATGCAACTGCATAATTTTTAATCCAGAAAGATTTTCATTACTTTTGATCGGCTTAAATTTTGATGACAAATGCAGTTTGATGATGTAAGCAAGGCTTAATTTATATTCATGTTGATAAATGTATTTTAAATGGACTTAAGACCTTTCTAGAGGAAAGAGACTAGAAAAACAACCCCAACACTAGCAGTTAGAAGAAAACCCCTGCGTTCATACAGGAAAAGAAATCTTTGCCAAGCAGCCTTATAGGATAAATCTAGAGTTTGGAAGGGGGAGTTTAGAACTGGGATCATTCTGCTTCAAAGACTTCCAAAATCCTTGAGTGCTGCTGAAAACGTGGGCTTCTGGGACACCCATGCTGAGTTTGCCTTTGAAGATTTGCTCTTTTGGCTTGTATTAGCTGCTTTGGGTCCCTCTTGCTACCCCTTCCTAGTTTGTGATGTTGCTGCTATTGCAAGATATTTCTTTAGAAGAAAGATGTGTTTTGGTTTTTGTTTTTTTTAAACCAGAAAATGGAGTTCTATTTATCCTATTCTTCTATTACTATTTTCCTCATCTTTTCAGTATCTGCTCATAGTTGACTTTAATGGGAACACAAACAGTATCATTAGGCTATTTACAGCACAAGATGCTGGTTACCAGCTTCCTGTAGTGTTACTTTGTGATCCATACATTCCTCCTGTTGAATTTTTTCCCAGAATAATCTGGAAAAGCAATGGAAGCATTTGAGTAGAAGGTATATTTCTTTGAAGGAAGTTCAGAAAAAGACACCCATGTTTTTGTGACTTGATGTACTCTCTGATAAGCAGGAAGAGTAACCTTATGGCACCTAAGTACTGCAAGTCTGTTCGGGGCTTCCTGTAGCTTTGCACGAGTTGCTCTAAATGGGACTGCTGACTGTCTCCAGTTCCCATTAACTGGGAAAAAAGGCTGTAGGTGTTAAATGCTTCTAAACCCCACGCTTTTGTTCTCACAGTGCTTCAGGTCTACTTCTGCAAAATGGAAGGAAGGATGCTGCTTTACCCCATGGAGATGTTATGGGGCTGAAAACAGTAGAGGCTTCTAGGATTTTGAGACTACACTCTTTTGGTGTAGTTACAGACATGTCCGTGTTTGAATAATGTGGAAAACATTGGTGTTTGCTGCTCACAGACGTGATAAAATGGGGAATTCTGTTCTAAGTTGATCAGCCTGCCTTTTTTTTTTTTTTTTTTAAATAAGTTCTGCACCCAAGCCACCTGTGAGAGGGGTGGATTTACACACATGGCATGACTTGAACAGTTACGTTGAAGTTGGCTACATCTATTCTTTTACTTGATATAATTACTCATTTTTTTGCTCTTTTGACCTATCCTATTAAACCCTGGAGAAATATTCTGACCTGATGATGCTCACAGCCTGTTCACGAGTTGCGGAGCTGCTAAAGGGCACTGAGTGGCTGGTAGTTATATGTTGCGTTAATGTATTGCCTGTTAATGAATCTTTGATTAGGCTTGATTTAAAATCCATAATGCTGCTCATACTAAGTGCAACACTGAGCATTACTGACACAGCAAAAGGATGATAAGGGTCCTCTGAGGGATTTAACACTTGGCTTTGCTAACGTCCCTGTTTATGTTTGAAGAGTCTGTGAAGAGGTGGGGGAAACATCTTGCAGTGGAGATACAAGTATGTTTTGGCCAAATGCAAGTTAGAGTGGCGCCTTGCTATTTGAGCTTTTTTCCTGTTTATTGGAAATGTATCTCCATCTGAACTCGCATCAGGAGTTGCAAATGTACTTAACAAATGTGCATGACTCGCCTGTCCAGCTAACTCATACACGTCTTTGACTGGCTCCTGAAAGTACAATTCAGATGTAACACATTCACCTAGGGACCTCTGGCACCATTGCAGGGAGGGGAAATACAGCACATACCATTAAAATTACCACTGGAATCCCAGCTATCCCAAATGTGGTTTTTGTTAGTGAGAGTTTTTGTGTTGCTGGAGCTACAAGCTTGCCAGTATTTGTTAAGGGGAGACGACTGCACATGAAGACTAGAGCTGAACAGTGCTGCTTTCAGCAATGCTTGTTATAAGTAGGGCCTGGTTAGGATCCTTCTCATATGCCTAGATTCTTTAGTCCTGATCTGTGAGCCTTTGTGTTACTTTTAGTCCTGGATTTATCCTAAAGGTCACCCTGGGTTGGTGTTGGATAGAGTCAAATGAAAGGGGTATATCAGTTGTGGTGTTCTTTCACTTGTGAGCCTTGTCGGCATTTGAGCCCCTTTCAGAAGGGGAAGGGCTATCTTATTTGGAGTTGCTCTTCTTACTTCCTCACTAAAATACTTGAGTTTGGGGTAAAGCTCAAGCTTTTGACCCTGTCACACACAAAAATTTTAAGTAGACTTGAAAGATTTAGGATTTTTTTTTTTTTTAAGTTTTAGAAAAATGGCCTGTCAGTGACAGGAATCTCATTCTGAGCACGCCTGCTTGGCCTTGGGAAACGTCTATCTGTGGAAACATCCGCCACCTTATCAGCATCCCTGTGCAGCATTTTCCAGTGTCCATAAGAGTACACAGATAAGGGAGAAGCTGCTCACTGGCTGGCGTTCCTGCTGGTTTTTGGACTGTGATATACATGCATGATGGATTTGTCCAGCACTAGCAGGGCAAATCTTTCCATGTCTCTTTATAATCTACTTGTTTCCATAGGAAATGGCTCCTGCGTGTGGATCGCTTGTTTTTTTGCCTTCTGCTTTCATCCATGGATGAGTAAGGAAAGGCTCCTTCCTCTGCTATGGCTCTGGAAAGATTTTGTCGCTCGAGTGAGTCAGAGGGCTTTACTTGATTCACTTTCTTGAAGCAGAGATGGGTTTCTAGCCTAAGGGAGGGAGGAAGGCTTAGGCAGAAGTCTTGTTTTGGAAGGAGCACCCAGTGCCTTCCCCTGTCTGCTTTCCTCTCCCTTCTTCTAAGAGGACTAAAAATACCAGCGTATTTGTAGTCTCAGTCTGTAACTGTCTGCAAGCAGGAGGTTAGAGCAACTTCCAAATATCAATTTTTATTGTTCTTAGATGGCAAATTAGTAGCTGTGTGGGAAAAACTTTTCGGCATGCTTAAAAATTGAGATGTTACTTAACCCCTTCCTTGCACTGTGTTTTTAAGGTTTGGTAGTCAGTCTGGTTTACTTGAACTGCTCAGGCACCAAATAGGTGTTAAAAATATCATTAACCTGTTCAATGCTCTGAGGTAGACTTCTGAGCACATGCGAGTGCTCAGAAATCTGGTATGTATGTAATTGGGAAGCCTACCTGCTTTCACAGTTGGACATTGTTGATACCAAAGCTATTTTAACTTGGAAATGAGCTTTTGCAGCTGGTAGGCCTCTGTAGCAGAGGAAGGCAGGTATGGATACTGCCTGCCTCTTGGAAATAGATGAAGCCTGTCTGTCAGTCAGCGATTTCATTTCTCATGCACCTCCCAGGCTGGTTTAATGGATTGTCGGAGGTTCTGCACACCAAGGTCATAGGACGACCTTTGTAAATGAAATTTAGATGTGCTTGGTACTGAGATGCTTCATACCTGGTCGATGTGTTAAGTTAATTTTAAACAGAAAATTGTTTGAAAATACATGCTTCATTTGATGGGCAGAAATAGTTATTTGCCTGTCATCTGGCATCTAACACCAGCTCATCACCATCACTCATGAGAAAGGAAAACAAGCGTGCTTTATTCTCCAACAGGTGCAATCTAAGTGTAAAATTGTATTTTGGTTTCTTTCCACATTTGAGGGTGGATCTCCAAAATGTTGCTGTATGGATGGCCTGTCATTAAGTGTGGTCGCTCTCTTGGTGCAGTAGCAGATAGCTGCCCAACAGCAAGTTACTGGAAACAAAGTCTGCTTTTAATAATGAACTTTTGCAGCAAAAGTATATATGGGGTAGGAGTCTGGCATGCTCCCTAAAACGGTGCTTGTGAAATCTATCATTTTGGAGAAAAGCGCTAAATAGTTCCAGGAAGACAGTTGAATAAGAGTGGAGCTCTTACTGGTGTAGGACAAGATGTTGCAAAGTAAACTGCAGCTGTTCATGTGATGCCCTAAGGGCTATGCCTGCTGGAGCGTGCATGTGACAAACACCTAGGTACCAGCAGTCTAGTTATTAAGACTATAACTTAAGTGAGAAGTTTCAACTGCTACTTTTTTTTTTTTTTGAGCTTGTGACATGCATTGAGGGTAAAGTGCCTTAATAGGCTTTTGTCCAGCTTTAGAAAGGTTTATCATCATCTCCTTTGAGCAAACAAGAGGGAGAAAATGTTGGAAATGTTAGCCAGTCAGCTTTCAGTACCGCCTTTCTGTTTGGAAAATCAGTAACAAGGTGTTCTTAAAAATAATCACAGAAGATTATGAGTGAGTAGAGGGGAAAACGTGCTTTTGAAATGTTGTTTGGGTGTTTGAGATGTCTTTTGTCAGTTGCATTGCTTCTGTTACAGTTTATCTAGTCTGTGTATATATTCAGTGCAGTGATGAGAAAAACAAACCCATGTGTTTTTTTCCAAAGAATACCCAGAAATGTTAAGTGTGACTCACGGGGTTGATACCTAAGAGTGCATACTTGCTTTTATCAATAACTAGCATTTCTGCTGGGAAAGCATCACCTTTCAAGGCACTGAAATACACAAACTAGGAGTTGAGGACTGTGCTAGAAAAGTTGCATGGCGTGTGCTGCACTGTCTCAGTTTTGCTCATGGCAGCGAGTTGGAGGAATTGTCATCTTTTCCTTTCTCTATTATGCATGTGTGCTAGGTAAAGGTCTGAATGAAGCAAGAGTTTGGCAGTTAAGTAGTAACACTTGTAGGGAGGCACATCACACCAGAGGATTTGATAAGTAAGTTGAAGGTGGTGTGGTTGTCTTCCGAACACAGATGTAGGGCTTCCCTTGTGCTGGGGACCATGGATGAACTGCAGTGCTGTGCTGTTCCTGAGCCTCTAAGTTTTTGACGTGAGCGTTCTTAAAGAAAACACCATTAAGAGGATTTATAGCTTTGAACCACTTTGCATGGGTCAAAGGGTCTCACTGACAGTAACACAGGAAGCTGGACATAGAGTAGGGAATTAAATTGATTCCCAGATTATTGCCTTGACCACAGGCTCATCCTTCTCGTGAGCCACAAATACGCTTTTCATGTCACGGAAGTAGCAAGTGCACCAAGCCCAGTGCTTCTGACCTCCCCAGTTTCACATGAAGAGTAAAAATAGCTGCTGCACCTGTATTTCTTATTTAAACTTCCCCAGGGGTGCCTGCCAGGGGAATTTTGCACTGTCCCAAGGGTGATGATTATTACAGGTGCTCTGCCAGCACGTAGCAGGGCCGACACACTGAGCCGATGCACTGAGTGCGGCTGCGTGTTTGCAGGAGGGAGCTGTGCCCCTGACCATGGGAGATACTGCCGCGGCTCCCAGGTGGGAGCTGGGGTGACTGAGACCGTAAGAGCTGGATTGGTTTGGACTGAGGAGGCTGGATGGTGTGAATGCACTGGGTTGCCACAGGAGCACACACAGTGTAGAAATACAATGTGGGATCATTTGCTTTTGTAGTGTAGTTGGGGCTAGTGGAGAGTAATAGTGGTGTGTGTAGTGGAGGAGAGGGCATGGGTTTGGCATTATACCCTCTCAGAGACCTCAGCATCTTGTTGCTATGTCTGAAGAGGATGGCTGGAAACCTTTGGTAGGGGGACTGATCCCAGCAGAGTAAGAGTATCAGCTTATTCTCTCATGCAGAAGGTGATGGAGCCTGCAGGCCTGTGTTCCTGACAGTCAGGAGCCTGAGAATAAATGTCATTTAAAGTCAGTCATGTGGTGGATGACACAAGTATAAAGTTCTGAGGTGTTCTCGTTTTTGTTACTGTTCTTCACTGGAAAAAATGAAGATGGTCAGACCCAAATAAAGTCTCAAAATAGGAAACGGTCATCTTTTGGGTAAAATGATAAACTGGAAGTTCACACCAGTATATTCTTCAGCTGAAGCTTCCTATTCTGTGTAACTAACTACTGTGTGAAGTGGAGCTGTGCTCATGGATAAATGTGTGCTTAACCATTTGCAAGACCTGTGCCTCAGGTGCCAGTTAAAGGATTAGTTACAGGTTTTTTTTTAATTTGTATGTGCTTCACCTGAGTTGGTGGGAGATTAATGGGTACAGAAGTTGCTGTTAGTTTGACTGCTCTTTCCTTGGTGGTTTTTGGTTTGTTTTTTTCTTTTTTGAAACTCCAGGTGGAGACTAGTCCTCTTTTTCCTATTGGATAAGAGTGTACATAATTATTACATGAATAAATTTGGGGTAGGTCTCTAAACACAGATTTGGTAGTGATGGTTTCTTTGTTCCAAGTGCTTATCTTACAAACATGGAAATGAATTTTTTGATGAATCACTGCACAGGGCTTTTTTTTAATTAAAGTGTATACATTTATGTTTTTCTTTAACTTTCTACAACTAGTATACTAATACGCAGCTTTCACAAAGAAAGTGAAAAACAAACCTTCAGTCATTTAGAAATGAGTTTTTCAGTTTGTTCCTGCACTTGTAGGAAATTTTTTTTTTTTTTGTAAAATATACATCAGTACTTAACATTTTTCTTGCAATGTAGTCATCGTGCTTGCAGTCTTATTTTAGTTACTTGTGAAACTCATTTTGAGCAGTGAACCATATATTGTCCAGTACTTTCATTGGAAATATTCAAACTCTTCTCACGAGAAAAAGCATTGACTCGATATGTATTGTTTGACTGATGGATTTCAGGCTTTCACTAGGAAATGAGATTATTGACTGGATTTGAGTTAATAAAATAATAAGTTAATGTGCATTTTATTCTCCATTTTTGACCTTGTTACCCATTTGAATACTTCCTTAGAATAAATTGGAGTATCTTAAGAATCTAAAGCTATTTGCATTGGACTAAAATATTACTGATGCTGGTTAAGGTTTTAGATAACACTGAAAAGGAAGCAAAGAAGCTTTTACTGAAGTATGTTGCTTTTTCTGTAAAAGCTAATATATTATTGCAGGTTTTTTCCGCTTCTGAGAGCATAGTGGTAGGTTCCAATGTATTTTAATTTTTCCAGTGAATAAAAAGTTGTGAATTCTAGAAATCAGCAATAATGACAAAAACCTCCTGAACTAGAGCACTTCTTCAAGCCAGCTGCTTCCTGATAATCAGCATGTCACTCCAGCAGTTTGTGTAAATCCTGCTCTCTAATTAGAATTACTAGGCTTGTCAAGAGCTGACATGGCCTGTCCTCTTAGTCTCCTTAAATCCTGGGCCAGGTCCCAGCCTGAATTTGCATCTCTAAGCAATAATTCCCATTGATTTAGAGTCTGTGTTGGATGCTGAGATCGAAATCAAAATCACTTTGCTTTAAAGGTGTGGTAATTTCAGTGGAGAAGAGAAAATATTTTAATTGCTTCAGCTAATCATGTAAAGAGGGCAACATGTCCAGTTTGGAAGTAGATGGAATTTACTTTTCTTAAATGTGGTAAATAATAACAATCAAATGGAAAGTATGTATCCTTACCCATCGATACAAACCATGGCGGAAAAGATGGGCTTTTCTAGCAGGAAGCCTTGCCACGAGGACCTCGGAAACTTTTTGTTGCTATTCAAATAAGTAGGATGTCTTTATAAAAAGAAAGAGGAGCTGACTTGAAAATATACCATGTGGGAAGTGTCCAGTTCTTCCTGCAGAAAGCAGATCCTGTCCATCCTCGTTTGCATTGTGAAATGATGTCTCTGGAGGAAACTACTAGGATGGGACACACTAAGGTTTAGGAAATGCTGACTCCAGCTGATTTGCCAGCCTGCTGTGAGGATTTGTCCTACCTGTTAGCCCCCTTCTAGCGTTGTCTAGATGAGATGTCTTTGACATTGAACTCCCTCTCGGAACGTGTTACGCTGCTGTTTGCTTCCTCGCTCAGCGAGTCGTTTACAAGCTATTCCTCTCTGAGAGACCCTGCCAGAGGTGACACCTAGCACAGGCTGTTGCAGACTGTTGTATAAAAGCTGTCTCTGAAAGACAAAGATTTGGTGTCCAGGATGCTAGTTTTTAGATGCAGTTCTGTATTCCTCTGTTACCTCTACTGAAGAATTCTGGCTTAGTCCAAATGACAGTAACTGTTTTGAATGTATCAGCTCGTGTGTGAGTCTAAAAAGCAACCTGAAGGTAGGAACAAACAGGCAGAAATAAATTTTAAAGCTCTAATCTGTCTTTGTCCTCTCTTTCCTTTCTGCAACATTTTGAAGGATGCACGCCAGAAGTTCCGCTCAGTGCTGGTCGAAGCAACAGTAAAACTGGATGAACTGGTAAAGAAAATCGGAAAAGCTGTAGAAGACTCTAAACCTTACTGGGAAGCTCGGAGGGTGGCCAGACAGGTGAGAACTTTCTGCCTTATAAGCTTGTGCTGCAAGTTGGAGAGCACGTACTGATTACGTTGCTTTCCTGCTATTCATAACATCTTAAGCATATGCACTTGGCTGACACTGGTCAATGTCTTGAGCTGCATGTCAGCCATATGAATTGATGGCAAAAATGTGTTTCTTCACAGCCACAGCTGCGCATGTTCTTCAGTCCAGGAACAGCTACAGCAGACACAAACTATCAATAGCACAGGACTAGTTCTGTTCTCTCATTATCAATGGCTTTTCAGAGCCCTGCTCTTTCCTATCAGTAGTTGTAATTACTTGAAAATACAGTGTAGACTTTGTGTATCTCCTTTTTCTTCTTAAAGCAAAATGCTCAGCAGCTAAATTGCTGCAACTGGAAGCTGCTGGGAAAGAGGCTGGAATGGGGCAGACTTGGGGAAACCTCTGCAGGGTTTGGTGCTGACTAGGTTGTGGTGAAGCCCAAATGTGCTACATGTGGCTCTAAAGTGTGTTGGTTTGGGGAGAAACTGAACTCTGCTTTCTGTACTGTCATCAGGACCTTACCTCCCTTGCCCCAGCTACCGCTTGATTATTGATAGGCCTGTGTGGCTGAGGCAGGGAAGGATGAGGTGTGGAAGTAAGAGAGTGATCTACTGGCTGCAGGGAAAGCATGAAATCTTGCGAGATGTCAGGCAGCTTCTCACTTTAGGAAAAAAGTAGCTGAGAGCTGAATGTGTGATGGATTAGGCAGTGCTTCTGCTTGGTGTCTGTAATGGGGTTTGCTGGTGTCTGAGGCTTTTTGTTTTTTCCCCAAGGGGAAGGCTGTTCCTGGGTGCTACTTCTGTTTTCTCTCGAGGCAGGGAGAGGCAGAAGTAGAGGAAGAGTTGCCTAGAGCTACTGCTTCTGTGCTCAGCTGAAAGGATGTGTGGGGTAGCATCTGTGGCTGGGTAGCCAGAATGTGATTGTGTTCAAGGGGAGCATGAGAGATGGAGTAGCATGTGTGAAATACATGAAAATTACAGAAGGATTTTGTTTGTAAAAATAGGTAGGGGATGAGGCTGAGGGGTGAGAAAAGCAGTGTAGGTTTGTGCCAGAAGGCAGAAAGTAAACTCATGGGGAAGGGAGTACATCCTCAGAACAAGGCACAGGAAAGGGAGGGAGGCACGAACGCAAGCTTCATCACTTTGAAAGCTGATGAAGCAGGAACTGGGCTGATGAGATGTGGCATACAAGATAATACGTGACCATGTTGATCCTTAAATTGCACAGCATTGTTTTGGAGCCGTTGTCTCAGGCAGTGGGAATGATGTGGGGGGGTTATTAGGCTTAATCCTTCAGATTAGAAGCAGCATGGCAAATAGGTGAACGCTGCTTCAAAGCACAGTAAGCACGGTATCTACTGCTCATCTGTAACTGCTCTGAAAGCAATCCCTGCTCATGGGGCCTATGCATGTGCTAGAGATAAACCAGTAGTGAGCTACAGAAAGAGAGGAAGTTAGCAACAAAATAAGATCAAGGAATTGTTTGTGTTGTGTTAATTAGTATGTGCAATTTAAAAAATAAATAAATAAAAAAAAAGTCCCCCAAACCCCACCTTGAGTATGAACTTACGCTTCTGTTACTATAAATAGCTACATAAGGCACAGAATGCATAGATCTTAGTTATACTTGGAAAAGTCAATGGTAGAAATGCATACTCTGTAGTACAAAAAGTATCAGATGACTTTGAAGTTTGGAACATCAGGCACTGAGAGCAGTGAACTTTGTCCTCTGTCCTGAAGCTGGTGGCAGATTATGTCCTGAAAATGGAATTTTTTTACTCCTGGGTCTGTGCTGCCCCTGAAATCCATTCAGTCATACTGGTTCAGAGGTGCTTTGCAGGAGCACTAAAAAATCCCAAACCACTTAAGGTCCTTAGATATGTGGACCTGCTGTTCCAGGATTGGGATTGTTAGAGAGAACTGTATTTTTCTCCCAATCCATTCTGTCATTAGCTACGTTTAAATGCTATTTATCCCAGATCTGCTAATTTGCTACACAGTCAATTTGCTTTTAATTCCTTGATAGCAGGGGTTTTTTTTGGTTTTTTTTTTTTTTGTTTTTTTTTTTAAAAAAAAGCAGGGATTCCCCTTCTAACTGCTCATCTCATTTTTTCCATTTTGTGTTATGGAGCCAGTCATGGAAGAGAGCTCCCTCTTTGTATCTGCTCAGCAGACAGAGCTGGAAGATGGTCTCTGGTTTCCCTTTGGCTCTTTGTCTAATAAAATCTTGAAATAGGAAATGTGAGTGCCAAGAGGAATATTAGCATTGAATGCCAGCGAATCTATCTGGAAACCAGGAGATTGGAAAAACTGGTACCGCCTTCAGCAAAGCACCTGCCTAAAGAGTTTTTTCAGTCTTAATTTATTCTAGAAAAGTTCTGTTTAACTAGGAGCAAATTTGCTGTATTAAAGTGGGGGAGGGGGTGGGTGGTATAGAAATATGGAACTGGAGGAATGTACCAGAATATTAATATGTTTAGGTGTCAGCCCACATCTTTCTTTTACACTTTGATTTGTAAAATTGTATAGAAATCATGGGAATAGGTTGATATTTTTCCATTCAAATTTACAAAAACATCTACCCTAGGAAGACTGTCTTCCCCCTTCTGTCTTCATAGTTATTTTAGAGCCATTAGGCTGCCTCTGAAAACATAGGCACAAGGTTCTCAGTGGCTGAAACAGCTTTAATCAAACAATAAGGGAAAAATGCATGACTGTGCTTGTAAGAGAAAGGGAAGTGTAAATTCTTGTTTGTTGTTCTCAGTAAAGGGAAGTAAAGATATGACCTATAAATTGAAGTCTTCTGGGAACAAACAACTGCATAATTAATGACACCTAGTTCGGCAGAAATGCAGGAATTGTCCAGAGTTACTTGCATTTAAGATGTCAGTAGTGGGCTGAATTGGCTGATGCAAGCTGTATTTAGTCATACTGAGGAGCTTGTTTTCACTTGGGCATGATTATGATTCTCTTCTGAAAATATTTGTTTCATCTACTAAGGTAAAACCCGTTAAAATGGTATGGGGGCGCTGATGTGCGGTCAGTGAAAAACAGGTCCCCGAGTCAAGTACTTGCCTGGAGAAGCTTTAGGACCTTGAGCCCTTTCATCTCCTTACCCTTATCCCCATCTTGTGCAATCCTGTGTTGGCAGAAGATGGTGAATTCAAAACAAACTTATTCTCCCATGCAAGAGTCCTGTAGCATCTTGTTTGTGTAACGTATGCCAAGAGAATTTCAGCTTGGCCCATCTTAGGGTGAAACTTTGCTGTAACAGAACAATGGTCCCTTAGCGTTAGGATTGGAGTGCTTTGCCCTCTGAAGTGGTGGCACGGGGAATCAGGATGCTGTCTGTTGGCACCAAAGCAGTAATATCTAGCTTTTGCTGAGGCTGAAATAAGAGCTGGCTAATATTCTTGCCCCTGCAGATTTCATGCAACTTCTGCCAAGGCAACTTTGTTGTGATTCCTCATGTGGTATACCAGTGGGCCTTTCGTGTTGGTTGCAGGAGCACCTTACTCTTTTGGAGCATTTTGATCCAAGTTGGTTGTTTAATCAAATTTTAATGTATTTCTGCTGCAAGAACTTTTTGGCATTTAGCATATTCTCTTTTCAAGTGGTTCTTTACCTTAAGCCATAGTGCACATGTTCAGTGGAAGAACCTCGACATGTAGCTGCAATATTAAATTCCTATAATCCAGAAGGTGGTCCAGGGTCTAAGTGTTGGGAAGATCAGTCTTCCCATGTCTGTATTATCCTCCCCCCCCACCCCCCCCCATCTACTTCCTTGGTTAACTAGTCAGAGAATTAGACTTCTTGCCCAAAGGTAATGGGGAAGAAGGGTGAAGTTGCCAGGAAACATTAATAATGTAAACAAAAGTGTAGGTCTTGAGCCTCTGAGGGTAAGGAGTGTCTTAAGCCACTGTTGACTTAGCATTTTGCAGGGCTGGGGCTGGAAAGCACCTATACAATAGTGTCTGAGCAGGTGACAGAGTTTGAGAAGTGTGTTACCTCCCTAGTGACAGCATGCTCTGGGACAGGATGCTGTGCAAGAGCAAGTATGGTATATTGCATAAATCACTGGGCTGGTAGGAGCTGATTTTGTGCTGCTGCATGTTGTAGATAAATTACTTCATCTCTGTCTTAGTTCCCATGTAAAATGGAGCTGTCAAGCTGCTGTGAAGCTGAGTTCATTAAGGGAAGTAAAAGCACTTTGAGGTCATTGGGTGAGAGGTGCCATTAAAACACTGTTATCCATGCATCATCACTTGTGAACCCAGGGACAAAATGAACAGGAGGACTTGCCTTTCTGCTTTGCTTCTGCTGGAAAAAGAAATCTGATAAAAATGTGTTCTCATCCACCCCCACAAATAAAACAATCCATGCATTTGTAGTGACCCTAATGTGAATAAAAGCCCTGGGAGTGTTGCTTTTGATTAAGCTTTAGCTCCTATTACTGAGTGGAGTTTTTTTTCAGAGCAAGAAGTTATGTTTTAGTCCCCAATACTGGCTCAGATTGGGAGTATGTGTGGATGCTTTGCTCAGTGAGCTTATTTTGGAGGGACGTGGTTTTGCATTGTGATATTCCCCTCACGCCCCCACCTCATTTAGCTTTTGCAAAAGAGTGTCAGAAAACTTGCTTCAGGTGAAAACAGATGAAAGATCTATGCTAGGTCGTATCTATATGTATCTCTCACTAAGGGACCCATCTGTAGCAAATGTTCAGAGAGCAATATGTTGAAGGGTATGCATGTTCCGCTTCCTCTTGGGTCCCTCTTCCTGGTTCAGTTTTACAACTAATTCATCTTTTCACGTTGTTGGCGTACTTTCTTAAGCAGCAGCCTTTTATCTCAAAAGACTTGGAAAAACACACTGGAATCAGTACGTACAATGGTTCTTCCCTGCTGAAGTCTAGGCATACCTCAGAGGAAATGCAGTTGATGGACAAGTGCTTTCAGCAGGGACAGCTAATGTGTCCTGTTCATTTCAACTTTTTATGTAGTAGAGCTCGTTTCTCTCATGTAATATTTTTATACTGGATTTCCACTTCTGTTTGATGAAACCAGCTGGCGGGGTAAAGAATTATTAGAGAAGAGCTTTCAGATATTTAGACCCTGGATCTCCATTCTACCTGTCTTCACAAAACTTAAGAGAACTCGGTTACCACTGGGAAATAATTTCCTCTCTCAAATGTGAATTTTGGTTGGATTTGACCAGTGGGCTCAAGAGTTAATAGCAGACACCAGTAGACCAAGGTGGCTGTATAGGATTCACCTTGGTTAGCTTTATGTACTGCAGAGTTTAGAGTCTACCCTAAAGATAATCGTTTGGGCCCTTAATCACTGACTGTAGTCAGTGGTGAGAGGTAGGTGCATGTGAAAAACCTTCTGAGATGTGTGCCTCTTCCTTAAATGCAGAGGGAGTTCAGACATCTTGTCTTGGGTTGTTTAGTCATTTGAAAGTTGTTGGGTGAATACTGCATCAAGTGGTTCAATGAATCGTATATCCAAAGTGAATCAGGATGAAAGGTAGCTGCTGTAATCCTGCAGAACAGGAACTGAGCCACTTGACGGTGAGCGTGGGAGGGGTGTAAGCAGATAAGAGCACACTTGCCTAGTTGGAAGACTCTTCCTCAGCAGATGAGACCGATACCATTCTTTGCAGAAGTCAGGATTGCAGTGTCTATAACTGAATGAAACTTTCCAAAGTGGCCATTGCATCTCAGTTTCTAGATGTTCAGCTTGAGATGTCTGAAAGTAGTGTGGCAAGTGTGGAAAGTTACAGATGGTAACTTTATTAGCTCAAGAGACAAAAGCTTCTTAAATTCACACAACTTGGGGGTTCAAAACTGCCAATCACCCTTAAAATTAATTAGGAACTGGAAAGTGTTGTCTTGTCAGTGTCGCTTCCTGCAGCACCCAAGTTTCCCCATCCAAATTTGCTCAGTGAGTGAGAGCTAATTGGATCACAGCACCAGCTGGCTCTGCTGTGGACAGGAGGGCAGCATTGAGTGTGGGTGACAGCTCCTGGGTCCAGATCCAACAGTGGTGGATATCCAGGTCTTCTCCTCTGGTTCCTAGGCAGTAGATGTGTTATCCATCGGTATATAGGCCATAGCCATATCATAAGGGATCTCCTTTTCGATCCTGCTTTCATGAGCTGAAGTCCTGATGCTCTTGTTTAAGATTACAAGGAGTTAAGAATGGTTCATATTATCTGGTAAGCTTATCTTGGCAAAAAAGGTGGAGGGATAGGGAACTTGAGAAGCAAAAATTAAATGTCAGCAGAACTGTGACAGACTTGCATTCGTGTTTGGCAACTTGCCATGGAGCTAGTAAAAAGCAAAATTATTGGCACAGTTACAGTGGAACAACCAGCTGACCTTTCCTGGCTGAAGGAGTGCTTCTGGTTAACTGTTTAGAAACCAAAAAACTATCTGTTGGATTCACGTTTTCAAAGCAGGCATACAGAAACTTGAAAATGGACTTTCACAAACCTTCTACAAATCCTTCTAGCTGTTTAAGGAAAAAACAAGCACCCAGAGCACTTGACTGCTTTCTGTGGCTACAGTTCGGTGCTGCATTATCATTGGTAAGTAATGATTGTGCAGCACTGCTGCTAATGGTCTGTTAATTCTGGTCTCTTACAGTTTGTTCATCTTGCGCATGGAGAAAGCAGTAGAAAGTGATATGTGCAAAAGTACCCCTTTTATCAAATGAGGACAACTCCTGTCAATGTGGGGTCAGTAACTGCCATAGGCTCCTAAGAGTATTTCTACCCATGTTTGTGGTGGTGGAGCCAGTAGAAGGTATTTTGTACGAACGTTGCTCCTCCAGACATTTACAATAATCAGTCTAGGCTGGCAATATAGGTTATGATATTTGTGGTCTTCCTATGCTGATAGTTTATCTTTTTAATTGAAGATGCTGTATTGCAGCTGCCCTGGTGGCTCTTGGGGAGCCTCACAGTAGTGTGAGGATAGAGGAGGTAATGATTTCTGGTTTAGGAAGGTGGGGTGAATGGTGTGACAAGTGACTTGCTCCTCAGGTGTGTAAATCAACCATACAGAAAGTGCTGTGATTAGGTTTTGGATTAGTTAGGCTGGTGAGGTGGAGAGGCCACTCAGAGTGGGGAGCAAGGGAGCAGCTCCCTTCCTGAACTGGGATTTACCTGTTGGTGGTTGAGAAACTTGTCTGTGGAGTGGAGGCTGATGTGATGGCCTCTGTTAGTGCTGGGGCAGGCCAGGCACAGGAGGGAGGGAAGCAGGCAGGCAGCACAAGGCTTGCCTGGGAAGAGATGGCTGAGGTGCCCTAAAGGGAAAGGAGATGTGGAAGTTGCCATGTGGGCAATCGGGGAGTCCAGCGCTGTAAAGAAATGGTAAGGAGATGAAATGTAGGTGAGCTGTGAAAGAAGTGGTGCCTGAAAGGATGAAGCATGGAGGCTGCGTGTTGTACCCGATGGCCTAAGAAGTTTTGTGTGTCCTTTTTCCCTTTCTGCTCCCTGTGGACCTGCTCTAGACCTGAACCCCTTCTTCCCACCAACTCTTTCATTTTTTTGTTACGAAACACATCATTAAATCTTGGGGAATCTGTGTTGATGTGACGTCAGTCCTCTTGTGAAATGTGGAGTTCCCATTGCTGTGATCCCGAGGGGCATTCTCCATATATATTCATCTCACTTTCTACATGGTATGTGGCTGGCTGTGGAGCCAGGCACCCATCTGAAGAGGAACTAAGCCAAGCAACGGAATCTGACATCAGTAATTTTATTATTGAGGGTGAGGAGTCACTTCCTGGACTTCCACCAGGGAATCCACTGAGTTTTGTAACTTAATTCTAAAGCAGGATGCACTTTGGGTTAAGTAAAGAAAATGTTTTGCCACACTCAAAATTTGATGGAGTGCCTCTCATGCTCTCTTGTCATGTTTGCACAGTTGTGACTGAAATCCTGGGAGTACCGTGTAGGAGTTGCAACCCTTGCATTTAGGTGTGTATGGCTCAGTGTTTCACTGCTGCCAGATGGAGCTTGTGCTTGGTGTGTTCAGTTCGCTCCATTTGAATACTTAAAACCTGAAAACTGTATTTCAAGTCTTGCATTATGGTTCTGTTGCATTTTTCTTCAGGTCAAAGTTGTGATGATGCCTAGGAAGCAGGGAGCTCAGGGAGACTTACCTGGGTCAGCCAGCTGGATTTTGCCTGGCTGATTTATTAGTGCTGTTACTTGAGGCCTTAAAGTTTAAGTAAATAATTTTACATTGTGTTCTGGCTCTGTCATCTGGTTGAGCAGTGTGATATTTGAGTGTCTCAAACTAACTGTCCTTAAACTGCTGAGAAGATAACAGATGTTGCCTTGTCGGATTTGGAAAGTTACACCAAAGAACTGATCTGTGAAGGAAAGCTCCTGAATGTGTTTGTCTTCCTATCAACCCTGCTAATGCAGGGTAGTAGGTCAGTATGACTGGCAGGTTTCTACCCTCTTAATCCCGAGGAACTGGAAATCTGCCCTGTGTTTGGGAACACTAATGGCTGCTACTTCACAGATGAACTGAAAAAAATCATTACCTGATTCATATTTAGTGCTCTCTTACCTGTATTTCCTGCAGACTAGGTGGCATCTGTAGCAAAACCATCTGCAAATACTATGTTCTTGGCACCTGTGGGTAGTAGGAACTAATGTTGGTTGTTGAAATACCTGTATTGATAAATTCTGTGTGTATACATGCCCCCTCTAAAAGTTGGACCTCCTATGCCTATCTGTGCTTTTGATGCCTCAGTCTAGTTATTTTGGGTTGGTATTTATACATCTTACGTTTTCATTTTATGTCAGCACTATTCTGTTGATGGATGATTAGTTTCTATAAGCTATTGATGCAAAAACTGTAATTGGTCTTACCATTAGTAGATGATGTGCCTTGAAGGGCTCCATTATTTAGACTTGTTAGCTGTCCACTGTAAATTAGAGGTTCTTCCCTATTCTGCTTTTCTTTCCAGAAGTAGAAGAAAATGCTGTTTTCATTTAAGTGTTTTGAACAATTTGTCTAGAAGAGATGAAAAAGAATTACTTTTTTGGTATCTCTTTCTCCTGCTTTCTCCCACCCCACAAAGCATCCATCAGTTCTTACCATTTCTGGATGGCAGCAATACAAAGCCACATAGCTGTTTAACCTTCTCTCCAGTAATTGTCAACAATGCAATGACCTAATTATTTTCCCTACCCTTCAAGAATGTTTTTTCTTGTTCTTTTTCTGTTGTGAAATACTAAAGTGTTGGGCAAGTAGGTCTGAAATATTGGAATACTTGTCTAAGTTGGTGTAGAAATGCTCTCTGTTCTTTGGAGTAACAAGGAGAGGGCTAGGGCAGGGAAGTTTTGGGTTTTTTTCTTAGATATCAGCTGATTTAGGCAGAAAGAAGTGATACAGGTGATCTGGCTGTTACGCTTAGCTACAGATGCAATGGCAGATGCTGGAACTAGCGGGAAGATGTAAGCATTCTTCTAAAAGGGTGCCGGGATGTGAAAATAGAGACTAATTCCTTTTTCCTCTGCTGTTGTCTGAAGATTTGATTAACATCATTATGCATCCTCCTCTTCAGTTTGGAAAAACCCAAGATATCTATATTGTGAGTTCCTTTGCATAGCTGTAGTGCTTTCCATAGCTATCGCCAAAAGGCAAATCTACAGCATCTGAAAAACTAATAATTAAAAGGAAATATTGCCTTGCTTTGTTCTCTCTTACTGTTTCCCCTCCCAATCTTTTCTGGCCACCAGTAAAGGCTATTTCAGGAGATTGTAAGCCACAGACAGGATAATCTGTTAAAAATAGTAGCTGGCATTTGCGCCCGGGTGACTTGAGGTCAGGGTGATATCCTGTGTACCTGTTTTGCATGGTAATTGCTTGGGGATGACTGTTGAAGGCAGTCTTGCAACGTTGGGGAAGTTGTTCAGCCACCCCAATCTTTATTGTGTGCGGTGGTCTAAATAGGTGGGAGTTTATAATGAAATGATAAATGCTCGTGCTAGGGGCTACTGCCAAAACAAATCTGATATGGATGTTGGTTACTGCCTTCTGGGTGTGTTTCATTATGACTTCTAGTAAAACAGTGTGAATTTATGAGGTCTTGTCTGTTCTTTCTGGGAAAGATTATGTGAAGAGTCTAATTCCTCTGTAGCATGTGTGGGAACAGCTCTGTATTGACTCACTTTCTGTAAGAAAAATCTCTCCTGATTGCAGCAAACTTGCAGTTCTACTGTTAGAATGTAAACTTTGCTGCCAGGATGTGGAAGAAATGTCCGTCTCTTTTTGCTGTGTCTGCTTCTGATGTTTGGTTTGTGTTGGGGTTTTTTTTCCCCACTTGGTAAAGGGTGGTAATGGTTTGTCCTTAAAGGAGGATTTTATTGCTGTGAAGTGGAATTGAAATTTTGTCTGTTCCTGCTGCTACATAGACTTTTTCATTCAACGAATGAACTTAGCTCTTCAACCTTCAATGGACACCACCTCCAACTTTTTCCTTTAAGCAAAGCAAGCCCGTTATTCATACATGCTATGGAGTTGTATAATTCCACTAGGAAAAATTTTGAAGAGTCAAAAGATTAGGTGTCTTCAACAGGTTGCTTAGGAAAATGGCTGTCTCAAAAGTAACTGTGAGCATGCAGTCAAAGATGTACAAGGTCAGCCTGGGCCTTTCTTCCAGAGGATGTCCCTGCTATTGAGGATAAGCAGTTGCTGGTGGGTGTGAGGCTTTCTGGGGACTGGGAGAACATGTCCAGAACAGTGCATCACCCAGGTGAAACTCCTACCCATGTGTCTTGTTTTTTCTTATGTCAGTATGCATGCATGCACAAGATGTGCTCTGAGAACCAGGCTGCCAATCCCTTGCCAACCTTCTGGAAACTTCTATGAACAAACATTTGCTGTTTTGGTGGCTATTAGGTGAGACAATGATCCGGTGTTTCTCCTGAATGTATCTGTTGCATCTGTATGTGCTGAACATTTATTATCTTGGATAATTAGCAAAATCCACTAAGGCAGGCTGTGTAAATCTTGCAGCGTGTATTTGTGGGCATTTGTTGCTTGCTTCTATATTTGATTTCAGCAAAGGAGGCTGCTGCCAGGTGCAGATGAGCATGCAGAGCCTCTGTAAACCTAGAAACCAGCTGTAAACCCTAGACTCGCTGAGTCACTGCCTAAGCCCTGAGAATGCAGGTGTATATTGAGGGGGAGGGTTATCTTGATATTTTTCTCCCTTAATAAGATATTTTACCTTGGAGAGAAAAACCCATCTTCCAGAAGGCAGCAGCTTTATAATTTTGGCCACAAACAAGTGCACAACTAACAAGCAGATGGCAGTGAGTGCCCAAGAAGGCTGTGTCTGGATGATATTTGGATGAACAATTTTTCATATTCTGGTGCCATAGACTCATTAACTGGTGTGAGTAACTCCAAGCAGACCAGCATCTCACCACAACCTCATGAAAAATGAGGGAGGGCCAAAAGAATTGGTGGAGTATGTCCCATACAATCTCCATGCCCAAATGAGTATCGCCTCCCTACTCCTGTGAGGCAAGGAGCTAGATCAGTTAAAAACAATGAGTCCAGTAGGTTTCAAATGACTGAGTGCACAGTGGCAACGGTCGGCTCAGCGATGATGTTCTTGCCCTCATTTCACAAGATCCTAGTGTACAGCCTAGATGGGAGCCACCGGAGAACAGAGAAGGGCTCCAGCTGATTGTGCCGTCCAGTCCAGGATTGGTCTTAACAGCATTTAGGGAAATTGTATGTTTAGATATTTGCTTTCTCACTTCCTTCCATAGCTCCTAAAGAAGGGTGGTGGGATTCTGTCTTTAAGGAGACCAACTGTTGGTATGCTGGTAACAGAAGTAGCTAATGAAGCAAGCTGCTGGTTATGCCCTGAACTTTTTGTCTCTTGGAATATGGCTTGTGATCCTGTCTTAAGGGAGTTACACATATTGCCTAACTTTAGCACAGGGCTAGATGTCTCTCAGAACATGCTTTGTAGGCCTACTCTGATTTCCTGGGCCTTTTTATAGACTATAGGCTTACCAGAAAATAAAACAGAGCCAGGAGTCATGTCAGTTCTGTAACAATTAAGCTATTAGAAGAGGAGGGGTGGATGTATGTATGGGACCAAAAAGCCCAGCACAAGAACAAGACACCTAATCAAAAGCAGAGACTAAGGGACATCTGGTCATTGTATTCCACAGGCATTTCATTAGTTATGCAGCAGGGAGGAATTGGTTTGAGCAAAAAGCTCTAGCAAGGCTTATTTTTGCCTTCTCCACCCAAATAAAAATCTTCAAATCTGCTTTTGAAGAAGCAAATTATAACCTGTGTACAATTTTATAGCTTTCCAATAAACAGCTTAAAGAATGTAAGGGTGTTTCAGACTCTTGAGAGACTGTATTTTTCTGTCAGTAATGCAAACAATCATCACAGATTAATATATAGCTCACAAAAAGCCTCACAGATCTGCCAAAATGAGGTCACTCCTGAGGCTTTGGATTGTATACGTTGTTTATAAGCATCTGTACATGGCCTATAGCAAGAAGGGGGTTCTGGTTTTTTACTCCCTCTCAGTTCTGGTTTGGCTTGGAGATTTTAGTCTGTAGGGAGAGGGGAAAGGAAGGTCACAGTCTTTAAAAAAGGCAAACAAAACCCCCACCCCCAACTGCATCACTATTCTGATTATTCAAGAAAATAAATGCGTGGGTCTGAGAATCTAGGAAAATATTCAGCATCACTGCAATTTTTTTGCAATTATGTTCTTTGTTTTTTGAGAAACTGTAAGAAAAAATGGTGGTATTTGATAGAAATGCTGGTTATACAGGACCTCTGGAGGTCATCTGATCCAACCTCCTGCTCAAAGCGGAACTGTCACCATTGCTGGATTGCATCAACCATGGCTTTGCCAAGTCTTGAAAACCTCCAGAGGTGGAGACTGGTAACCTGTCTATGGGTCATACTGCCCTTCTGATAAGACAGATTTTTTTTTTTAATGTGCAACCTGAACTTCCAAGCTGCCGTCTGTGGCTGTTGCTCCATGATCATCCAGTATTGCTGGGAAGCATTCATTTGCCTCTGTCATCTTTGCAGTTCCCCTTCAAATTTTAGCTGGCAGCTAATTAGATTACTCTTTCGTCTCCTCCTCGCTAGACTAAGAAAGCCCACATCCCTCAGCACTCCTTGTAGGAGTCATTGTAGGCCTCTGGACCCTGTCCTGACATCCCTCTTGATCTGAGGGGCCTGGATGTAGTATCCAGTACACAACCTCACCAGCACTGAGTCAGAAGGAATGAAAACTCCCAATGATTGGCCAGCCATGGCCCTCTTAATGTAGCCTAGGATGTGGTTTGCCTTACTCGCAACAAGAGTGCACCTTTTCAGCTTTTTCAGCCTGGCACCTGTTGTAATGCGCGGGTCCTTTTTGGCAGGGCTGATCTTCCTGTCTGTGCTGATCATGGGATTACTCCACCCCAAGTGCAGGACTCTGCGCTTCTTGTTGAACCTTGTGAGGTTTCTCTTGGGCCAGTCAAGTTTCACAAGGTCCATTTGTGTTAAGGTTCTGCCATTTGCCTTTTCAACCACCTCCTCTAACTTAGTGTTATCCACAGATTTTCTGGGGGTGCAGCTGTGCAGGTATCAAGGTGGTCGTTAAGATGTTGAGCATTATGGGCCCTTGTGTTGATGTCTTGGCTGCTCTTGTTACTCGCTGCCAGCTGCATTGAAACAGATTGAGAAAAACTGGAGCCAAAATAGCAGCACTCAGCGGCTGGTTACTGTGAATGCACTTAACCGCCTTCACCTTGTAGGTTTCTGAATTATTGAACCCACTGCAGTGGTGGGCAAGACAGGTATGCCCTGGTCAAGGAGTGGTGATCCTGCTGTCCTCATCCCTGCCAGAAGCTTGCGCAGGATGCTGCGGTGCAGTCACTGCAATCAGAGTGATCCCTGAAAACAGGCAGTGCTATGGTGACTCTGGTGGGCGACTGATGGAGGAAAGTTCCTGTTTTAAAACATGTTCCTTGTTGTACTTTGCACAGCAAATTAACCGTGGGATGTTGTTAAATGAATGAGAGGGGGCCAGAATGGAAACATCTGAAACTTGCTTCCTTCTGAAGAGTGTGACTGGAACACAGTTAATCATTATCTATTTGGTAGAAAGCAAGTACGTGTTTGCTGGTAGCAATTAAACTATTGTTTTAAAGATTAATGAGTGGGAGAGACATTGGTTTCACATTAACAAACAAGCGCCTTTTAGAGCAAAGGCCTTGGGCCAGCACGTAATGTGCCGGTGCCTTGTTCTGAGCAGCAGCTGTGTGTTCCCTTCACGCTCTAGCTTACAGTGATTTTATAAACAGAGATTGTTCATGCTTTCTATTGGCAATAGCACAGAGATGCTGAAAGAAAGTGGGTGTCAAGACCTTGGCAGTGTGGGATGAGATAGGTTTACCTGGCTAAATGAGAAGCCAATTTTGTAAATATTTGAAAATCACTGATCTTTGCTGACTGTCATTTGTAATGGGAAATTTGCTGGTTGTGTTAGTGATGCCCTTTTCATGAATGTACCAGTGCTTGTGGTCTGGGCACTCCAGTGAGGAAGGCTGGCCAAGGGGAGAAATTCTGTAGCAGGCTTGGCCCCACAAAATATACCCTCTGCATCTATTTCTGGCAACCTGGCTTGATCGTTAGCTGTGGGCATATGTGCTCACGGGTCAGAGGCTCAGCAGTGTCTACCAGTATGTATTAGATGTCAGCTAACGTCAGCGGAATGCTGTAGCTGTGTTGCAGTGTGTTTCTGTGTCGGTGATATTGTGTGGTCCCATATAACTAGGTAGGCTAAAACAAAAATTGGAGATTAGATGAGGAAGAGGAGTGTATGTCTTGTTCAATGTTAACACAGAAGATTCAAGCTATGTGTGGTAGGGTGGGAAAAATCCTTTATTAGGTCAGTTGAGCAAGGGCTCTAACTACAAAGGGGGATTGGGGCAATAAAAGCTGTGTGGACTAAGCAGAAAATTGTATTTCATAATTAAAGAGTACAGGGTTTTCTGCTTTGAAAGTGGACAGGTGAATGTGTCTGTGCTGGCCTGAAAATTTGTCTGTATGCTGCTGCCAATTCCAGAAGAATTACTGCATTTTAAAAAGTGCCTGATTTTGTTTTCTTCTATTAGCTTGCCATGGCCTAGCTTTTTTGTTTTCATCACTATCTTTAGCTAAAAACGTAATCCAGCTGTTGTGTGTGGTTCCCTTCTGTGCAAGGCCCTACGTAGACAAGGCAGAGCATTGCCCATGAGGGTGCAGCTTTTATCCCCCCAAAATGAGCTCCTTTCTGGAATACATTAATAGCTTGCAATTATGAACCCTGTTGGTACCCCTTTAATTTTACATCATTGTTTATTTTAAAAGTTGACATATTTTATATCGCAGTGCTCCATTTGCTTCTGTGAGTGCTGCTACTGCGTGTCACCTCTGAGTCTTTGGGAGCTGGCTGGGAAGTTCAGGGCTGTGTGTATCGGAGCCAGGGAGATCAGCAGCAGATGAGCTGGTGAGAGGAGATTGCCTGTGCAGAAGAGCACAGGGTGGATGGCGGAGAAGAGAAAGCTCTCAGCTGTGAAGAGAGAGGTAGGGAGGAGGGGGCTGAGGGACTCTTGGGCATGCTTGTTGTAGGGAAGGGATTTACTGTTGTGGGACACTTGTTTGTAGAAGGTTGTTTGTGGAGTACTGAATTGCAGAGGAAGGATGAACACAGTGGCAGAAAGAGTTGGTGCTTTGTGTAGATGGCATGTGACAGAGACTGCTGTGACAGTGGGATTCTCCTTAGCTGAGATCTCTGTGGCTGCTTAATTGCGTTTCTCAAGGGGTCCCGTTTTATATTTTACGCTAATAGGGGAAGGGTCTGCAGTGGTGAAGACATTCAGTTGAGTTTCTGGGTGGAAAGCACTGATGATGAGGCACAGTGAGCTCCCGGTCACTGTGGCAGTGGGAGCTGGGGCACAGGCTGCCCTGTTCCCACAGTGTCCAGGCTTTCCCTTTTTCAATAAGAGGTTTCACTTGCCTAGCTCCTCTGACTTTTTTGAAAGAGATGCTCACTTTTATGTTGAGTAGACTCCACCAAGTACCAGCGATACGGGTGACATGCAGAAAGTTGGTGTCCCACTTGCCTTCAACCTCCCTCGGAGATTTTTGTCCTCATCCCTAGTACATTTTCCCTCGTGCTACCCCAGGGCTAAACACTTCTCAACTCGAACACCAGTTTGTGTTTGAAAGCAAAATAACCTAGTTTTCAGCCATTCATTTGAATTTTCAATTCTGGTCTTTTGAGTGAAACAACCGCTGTCTAAAATGATGAAGTTCATATGCAATGTCAGGAGGCTGGATGGAGATGTGAGCTCCTGTTCTCCTCTATGGTTTTAAAAGCACATGAAGAACATCGCTACTCTCTCTTCCATCAAACTGAGTGACCTGCAGGCTTGAGACTGAGAGCATGAGAGCAATCTGTCAGGGATGGTGTAGAACAACTTGTATGTGCTGGAGGGAGTTTTAAATGAAGGCTAATTATTGAGCAACTGTACTAACTAAAAAGTGTTTGAGTATCCTTTTTCACATTGGCAAAACCACAAACCTGTTGATGTTTCTCTAATGACTAATGTATCATTCTTTACCCTAGCATTTGGCTTTTTTCTTTCCCAGGCTTTCAGTACATTGCTTAAAATAAAAGACTGTAGACTGACTTCAGATAACTGTTGAAGCTAAATTGCTCTTTGGACTAACTCTTTTGCTTAAACCAAAAAGCATTTTGTGTTCCAAAACAGTGTTTCCAAATCGCCATTGCAGAGCAGCATTCAGCAAATAGACCTGTGAGAGAGTACTTAAGTATGATTTTGTTTCAGTTTTCCATTTGCTCACATAGTTATAGGGCATGAAGCTGAATGTGCCCAGAGTTATGGGCCTGCCTGTTAATAGCTTTAGCTCTCAAAGTCCTGCAGGTCCAGGTGGGAGTAGAAATCTAGCTGAATTGTAAATTTAGCTTCTGGTTTTCTTATCGTAAGAATGTAGCCAATTATGCTTTAGAGGCTTCATCAGAAGAGCTACTAGTACTGCAAGCTACCACTAAATGTTGTTTTCTGTTGGGATTTAGTAATTCAGCTCCTAATGCTCTGCAGACGTTTTGCTGGCTTAGATGTGTTGATCCCTGACCTGGGTATCTGTGCCAACAGAAACTTTCAAGTGCTGATGCAGATACGGTGAGAAAACTGTACTTCTCCTGTGCTCGCATTGCCCCTGGGATCTGGTTTTACTAGAGTTTCGAAAGCAGTTACTTGCTGGTGCGGTTCTGCCTGTGCTAGGAATGGGTCGCCAGTCTGTTTTCCTGCATTTCTAAGTTGTTTCTTGCACAGGCAGGCCCGCTCCTGCAGCAGGGCAGCCATGGAGCTGAAGCCTTCACTAGGGTTACGCTTTTACGTCCTTATTGCCTGGAAGTTATTGGGACCTGGCTTCCTCTCGTAGGGTGTTCCATGAAAATCAGTCCTGCTGTTCTTCCCAACATCCTCAGCACTGTTCTGCAGTACTTGGTGCAGGCTCTTACTGGAGTCTTGCATTTTATTGCATTTTTGAAAATCCCATCTCAAACTATTTTTATGGAAAACTTTTGGCCTTTATTTGCATTTGATCCCTTTACTAGCATAGGTCAAACTTACTGGAAGAAAAAAAAAGTTGTGAATTTTTTGAGAATTCAGCAGACGATATTTTGGGGACTAAGATTCAGGCATCTTGCTGTGTCTTTTGTTGGAAGCTTAGGTTGAGCCTTGTTTAAACATCCTCAGATGGCTTTCCTGTGCTTGGTGGGTACCATGGTCTAGGTTAGTTGGTAGCTAAATTAAAATGTTCTTTAGTCAGGCTTATTCTGAATTTATAAAACGTGTTAATCTATTTGAAACGGGCATCTGGTGTCTGGGGTGATGAAGAGATGTAATGTGTAGGTTTTTTTCTCAGGCTTTCTAAGAGGCCACTTTGAGGACAGATATATGCCAGGATGCTGTTCATCCACTAATATTGGTCCAAAGCTTTGTGCTGCTTTGGGATGTGCAATCCTGTATGGAAATTAACACTTTAATGCCCTGGCTCTTCTCTAAGGCTTTAGGCAGAGTGGTGTGGTGTAAACTGCCAGAAAGCAGCATAGGGCATGGTTAGATGAATTTCTCTCCTGTGGAAAACACCAGCAGTCACTTCAGAAAGAAGTGCATCAAGGACCTTGGTCGGAAGGAAATTACTGCACTGATTGTGATGACTTTGATTTCCCTCCCCAGCTAGTAGCTGAAGGACTTCTGACACACAACTTCTATTTTTCCACGGTCACTTTGGGGTGAAGTACCTCTCTGTGTGATAGGTGGAAGGAAGTAAGAAGAGCTTGCTGCTATTTCAGGACATTGTGAGGGAAACTTAGTGTGCTTTATTTCCTTTTGAGACTTGTATTTAAAGTAGGACTCTATCTCCTCTACCATGGGGCAGGGAGGGAAGGGTTTTTTCCATTACCTTTACAAACAACTGATGTCTCAAGCGTGAAGGTATTTGATGCAGCTGGTGTTGAAGAAGTGTAGCCAGCTGCTTGCTGGAGAAATGCACCATTGTTCTACTTATTTCTCATTTTGTGTCAGGGATTTTTAGCCACTTCCCAAATGACCACCATTTTTTCACACTACAACCTTTTCCTTTATTCATAAGACTTCATCTTCCTCAGTTTAGTATTCTGTATGTCAGAGTCCTTTCCCCTGTTCGAGCCGCAGACTCCTTCTCTGCATATCATGACACGTAAAGTTTTATTCATTATTTTGTTCTATCAGTCATGTCTGGTCAAAAACCTTTCCTATAGGTATAAACTGGGTAATTCCAGTTTATTTTTAAAAAATCATTGAAGTGTAAACAGAAACTGTTTTCACAGTGCTGGATGTTCAATTAATTGAATGTGAAGCTTACATTTGAAGGGTGGTATTTCAGTGCAAAACAGCTCAAAAACACTACTTTAAATAGAAATTTATGAAATATATGATGTAGAAAAGCTCAGGTAAAGATTTTACTTTTGAGCTAAACAAGGTATTTGTGCATCAACATCAAAAGGGCTGTAGACACACAACTTCTATTTTTCCACGGTATAGTTAAGAGACAGGAAACAAACACAGAAGCTTCAGAAATTAAAAATTTCTGATGAAGGAAAACAATGTGAAACCTGCATGTTTGAAAGCTTGAATATTAAAATTGCTCGTCATTCAGTGATAACTATAAAAAGAGAGGACATCTCTAGCTTATTAAAAAAAAACCCAACCAAAACAACAAAACCCAAACAACCAAAACCCAGCCAACACCAGTAATGTGTTTTATGGATATTCTTTGTCTATTTATTGTATAGTCACTTATTTGGAACATTTAAGATTTGTCACTGGTACTAAAGTGCAACACTGCAGACTGCTGAACTCTGTGCTGACTTTTGTCACCATGGTACTACTGAAACCTGCAGTATGACTAGCATTATTTCTGCTTTATTGGCTGCTCTCCCCTTTTGGGCTGAATAGCCAAGGGCTTGCGGCTGCATTAGGGACTCTGGCGGGCTGACACTCAGCTGTGAAAAACAGAGGTGGCGCCAGCCTGCAAGATGGGATGTGAGCATTTTACTTGAGGACTGTTCAGAATGGGATTTGGATATCGTGAGAGCCTTGTTAAAACCTTCAGAAGAGCTGAAGGTGGTCTGTAAGTGCAATGACTTCGAGAATTTTTTTGGTCCAGAATAAAAAAAGTCACAGCTCGTTGATTAGATGGCTTCTAAGCTGTGCTTGCTTTGCTGGGAAGGTCTTACGTTATTTTGGAGGAGTCTTTGCTCTCACAGCAAGAACCACATAGTTCTCCCCTGCTTCCATGCCGACACTTGAAAGTGCTTCCCTTAAGTTCAAACTTTGTGTTATTTTGCTAAAAAGAAGCAGCAGTTTCCAAAGGACATAACAAGGCCTGTGTCGGTGTTTTACCCGCACTGCAAATTCCCTTGGTTACCTTTGTGTCTGTGTACTGAGGACTTGCTGCACCAGTTGTGTCCCAGCGATAGCAAAGGAGAAGAACATCCAAAGAATTATCCGCCACCTTCTCGGGAAACTTGTTTATGCTTTATAGCAATGTACTACTTCTAAAACATTTCCTCAGTGTGGTTAATGGTGCACCAGATAAAAATCTACCCTGACTAAACTCAGGGAGTGCCATTCTCAATGTATTCTCGACATGCTACAAGTTTGTTATTGCGTTTTCTTTTTTGTTTTGTTTCTCAGTGATTAAACCTCTATCATAAAGTATTTATCTCTCAGCCAGGTGCTTATTTGTAGGCCATCAGCTGTGTGTTTTTTGACTGTGAACACCATGAGACAGTTCTTTGCAAATTACCTGTTTGGGTGGGAACTGCTGTCTTAGCAGTACTTACTCCAGTGCGGAAATACATGTCACTTCCAAGTAAAAGGTTGGGCAACAGTAACGCTGGCACAGTGTTTTTAAAGTCCCAGGATTAGTGTGGTAGATCTTGTAAATGGACTGTGAGGTTTCCTTGTTTCTGAACCCAGCTTCTCTTTTTTTAGGCACAGCTGGAAGCTCAGAGGGCGACTCAGGATTTTCAGAGGGCCACTGAAGTGCTGCGTGCTGCAAAAGAGACCATTTCGCTTGCTGAGCAGAGGCTACTGGAAGATGACAAACGTCAGTTTGACTCTGCCTGGCAAGAGATGCTCAACCATGCTACTCAGAGGGTAATACGAACTTGCCCCAGCATCTGTTCTTTCCATATTTCGTGTTCTCCTGTGGTGTATGAGTCTTGGTTTCTGAAAGACCAAATTTTTGTATTGGTCCAGATACATGACATGTAGGAAATGAAGCTACAGCAAATTATGAAGTCTAAGGTTAAATGATTTGGGCCTTGGGCTGCTACTGGGACAGCTGTAGTTCTCCATCTGGCTGTGCTAGTAGCTAGTGGAGTAGCTCTCTAAAGAAAAAAAAAAATTACCATCTATGTAATAGGGATAAACAATGTCTTAAGACATATCTGCATTTGGAGTTATGCCAGAGTAATTGCATAGGAATGGCTATTCCTGAATACACGTGTTATGGAAACTCTTACTCTGGGAAAACAGGGACATGTTCCAATTTTAGTATAACCTGTTCTTAGGATGGAGTAAGTTGAACAAGGCACTTCGGAAACATATGTTTGAATGTAGAATTACTCAAAAATGTGTGTTGCATTTTAAGCTTGCAGACTGTTCTATCCTGAATTAACTTTCAAACTTAGACAAGGTCTTACCTCCTTTGTAAAGCCTTTTTAAATATACAGAAGAGATGCACCGTCTAACAATGAAAGGTGGTATTCATTTTAGCAGCTGTCAAGAAGAATTTTCCTCTCATTTGCTGTGTCTCTTTTTTCCTGTCTGTTTAAAAAAAAAAAACCAAAGAAGCAGACAGGTTTTTTTAACATAAAAGAACCAAAAATCGAAGTGAAAAACCTTTGTTCTGTCAGAGTTCCCTTAATATGCCAGCGAAGCTGAACTTGCTATTCCAAATATGCTAGCATGCCATACAATGTTCGTATTGTCTTGCAGTCCTCAGTGCAGTAGCTCTGTTCTGTTGCAGGAGCTTCTCAGTTATAAGAAAGCCTCTTATGTCAGAGGGAATTGTAAAAACCAGCTGCCTGATGAAGAAACAGGGAACAAAAAGGATGTTGGCTGTGTGTAGAGGAGAGATGGAAAACCTGGTATATATTAAAAAAGAGAAAACCAACTCCAGGCACTCTGTCTGTGTTATTGTCCATGTTATCATTAAGTATTTGCAGATCTGGTAACCTCTGTGTGTTTCTGAAGAGAGCCCCACCTTCACAGTGCATGTGCGCCAGGACACCAGCAGCTGTCAAGATGCCTAGTTGTTATCCCTGATCAATATAAGCAAAGTCCAGAAATGCATGCACAATTTTCAGTTCTCAGAATAGAAAACTGGAAGCGTCTAAGGAGCTGGTTAGAGCTCCTGACTGCGAAACTGCTGAGATCTGGTGGAGAGTGATAGCAACCACGTATCAGCTGCCTCTCTCTAGCTGGCATAATGAAAATTTTTGTTGGGGTGGGTGAGGACAGAAATGCTAGCCATTTAGAGAGTTCAAATGGATTCCTCTTTTGCTCGGATATTTCAAGGGGATCCCTGTGTCCTTCTACAACCCTTAATCCTTCCTTGACAATCTGTGAGAGAAGTACACCTGAGGTGGGCAAACCCAGTGATTTAGAGCAGAAGGCGGCTGCTGACAGGGTTTGGTGGAGTCATGCTAGTGGTATTGATACGTATCATCACTGAATGCAGAATATCTGCTTGTCAGAGAACTGTTTCAAACCATAATGTCTCTGATGGTTACAGCTGAACAGTAAATAGGAACCTTAGGTTTGTTTACTGCAGTTATAAAATCTCTGAGGCACAGACTGGACTGTATAGAGCAGCTGATGGCTCCTTGAATGGAAAGCATGTTACCCAACTCTTCCTGGTGCTTAAAATAGTCTGGGTAAGCTCAGTTCCCAGAAAGCACCTATTCGCGCCTTTCCAGGGTACAACACATTTTGAAAGACTTACATTGAAGTTTGTCTCATGATTTTCACTGGCCATACTGGAGGTCCTAAGGCTACGGCCAGAGCCAAGAAGGGTGAAGATGCTGTTGGAAGTCCTGACTGAACAGATGCAGCATTTGTTTGGAGTGTTGGACTGAGTTTTATAACTTCTTTAGGAGCAGAGTGAATACCTCCTTGTTTTCAGTACATGCAATTAGTGAAGTGCTTAGTGTTCAGTGAGGTAAACGGAGTAATTGGAGTCTCAAGGAGCAGAAAACATCATCATTTCTTACCAAGCTATGAATGAAAACAGATTGGAGGATGAAATCTACTAGAACAGAAGTTCTCCTTGACTGCCACAGTGTTGCTCTTGACTCAGATTGTTAACTGTTAATTACACTAGAAATTACTAATGGAAAAAAATGTTCCTGAAGGTGAAGGCTGAGGGTTAAGAAATAGAATTTCTCTGTTTCCACATATAAAATCACTCTTGGAGAAAGTTTTTGCGCTCTAGTTGTTTGGATTTGCTATCTTTTTTGCATGTATTTATAAATAACAGTTGTACTGGGCAGAGAATAATCTTGCACTGGGGCTTGTACAGCAATGAATCAAGTGCAGGAAAGCACCTCTGTGCCAAATGTTAGAAGTGGGCTACTAATTAATTTGTTTCTCTATTGAAAGAAATGTCAGGCAAGAGTAAAGTACTTTTATTTGCTATTCTTAGGTAGAGGTAGCAGGCTGTATTGAATTAATCTGAAATTTGGAACAAAACCCAAGCCCTCTAGCAGCTTGGTAGCTGACAATGCAAACAGAGCATAAAGGAAAAGGACAGGCAAGAGAACAAATGAGACTTTTTTTTTTTTTTTTAATACAGGCATGTATGGAAGCACTGCCCGCTTACTTGCACTTGACCCAGTGGATGTGGACAAAGACTTGGGTTCCACAGTACCAAACAGGATATGGGGTTTGCAGACCCTCACTGGGAGGAAATTGAGCTAAGGATTTCATGTTGTAATTGCTTTTTGATTTCTTCATAGACTGAAAAGCTATTAACGCTATTTCTAATGTGACAGTCTAACAGGCTACTGTAAACAAGGCTTTTGTAGCCACTGATACAGAAAATCATGTAATTAAACTGATGACAAACGAGAGAGTTACTGAGATTTTGCTTATCCTAGGTAGGCTGGAGGCATAACGTGTGGAAGATGTTTTTATTCATGGAGTAGACAGGACCAGCATGGATAGGTACAGGGAGTACAGGCTGTCACTCGGCAGCTCTTTCACCTTGCAGTTTGAGCTGTTTCCAAAGGAAGCTGGGTGCCTAAATAGGAGCTGGATGCCTGCCTGCCTGTGAAGATGCAACTAATCTCTCTAAATGTCTGTGCTTCAGCTATGTGTTGACCACAGTGAAGCACAGGACTGTGTTGCAATCCTGCAAGTCATGCAGGTGCTTTACCTGCTTCTGCTCTTAACTTGATGTACATTTTTGGGTAAATTCCTGTGTTTTTTTTCTAGATGTGCATTACGCCATGGATCTGAGATAACTGTAATGACACTTAGGCTGGGATTTAGCTCATCAGTTTCAGCTGTCTAGAACATTACTTTGTAAGTCCCAGTTAACTTGCCTAGACTTCCATTATAGTCAAAGGAGGGCTGATCAATAAGTTCATGATGTCTGGAGAACAATTCATGTGACCAGAGGGGCAAGTTCGTTGTAAGATGAGTTCTCTGTTGATTATAATGGAAATGTAGTCACCTAGCTTGCATGTAGACAGGTTTGATGAGCTCTTAAGATCCCTGGAGAAGAAAAGTACTGTTCACTGTTAGCCATTGGTTTATCGGGTTTTTGGTAACTGCAGTTTGTTTTTAAAATTTGGATAAAATGTTTTTGAGAAGTGGAATTGTGTTGCCTATCTGCTAGTACCTTGAATTATAATGCTGCAGTTGGGGGTGTGGAGAGCAGGCCTATAAAAGGGCCAAAGGATGGAGAATTTTGGAGTGATGAAGGAGAGAGATCTTAACTTTTATACTCCTGTTGAAAATCATTCATAAATCTGTACAAAAAGAAAGTGCTGACAGATGTGTTACCTCACGTTTGAGACAAGCTGGAGCAGAAAGGAAGATCCTTCATGAATTTCAAGAGAAATTGCTAATTTCTAATTGCAGATGCAATCTGCAATCTTAAAAAGGTTCTGCTTTTACAGTCTTTCCTGAGATATGTTCAGTTCATAAATTCTGGCAGGGGGAAGAAATGTTTTGGCTCTTGATCATGAGACATTTTAAAAAGGAAGGGATGAGGGGAGAGTGAAGAGGGAGGAGGCATGCTCCCTCTTGGTTTAATTTGGCTTGTGAATCTCCCTTTGATATTACACCATGAAGTACCATCTGTCAGTGTAAAATGCGTGGGTATTTTCGTGATGTAGAGAGAAGAGATGCTTCCTGCAGAAAAAGGGGGGAAAAGAAAAGTCTGTGAAAGAAACAACAACAATATCCACGTCCTTCCCTACCCTAATCTCTCTGTCACTTCACCCTGGAAATGCAGGGGTTAAATGCAATCACTTGTATTGTTCATTCTGTCCTCCTGGTTTACTGATCTTGCATTGTCTCTTACCTCTTTTATTTCTAATTCTTCCCTTAGAAGAACCATCAATTTTTTGAGAAAGAAGTTGTCTCAAGTAATTCTCTGGCTTAGATGGTCAGCTTTGCTTAATTTCACTGATAAATTTTTATTTTGCATCTGTTGCTGTTACTGAAATTTTGCCTGAAGTCCATCTTTGATTTCAGATTATGCAAATCTTTTGGGGGGAACAAAGCTACTTCTATGAACTTATTCACTGAAAATACATGCTCTACACTGGCCTTCCTTTCCCAGACATCTGGGTTGGAAATAGAGGGGTGGGGAAGAAGAGAAGAGGAATTGATTGATGCCTGTGTTGGGTTATTTTGTTTGTTTTGTTTTCCAATAGTTACACCTTGTAGGCTGTGCTACCTGGGAGAATGAGTTCTGCCTGGAATAGGTGATCTAGTAATTAAGGACAGGTGTGGCCTACAGAAATGTCCAGTGAATGTGTGGGTGTCCTAGAAGTTCACCCACTATGGATGCTTTTGTGTAAGAGTATGTCCTCTGCTCGCCCCAAGGGTATGAATGGCAGATACAATGCAAAGAGGAGAGGTGTGTCTTGAGCAGTCTTAATTTGAAAAAGTGTCATCTTCACTTTTCTCTCTATTGCATCTGTGATGGCTTAGGAGTATCAACAAGGCAAGGTTGATGGTAGAAGCACAGCAACTTTTATTAGACAAAACAGCTTATTCTGTGACTGTGACTAACAGCTTGTTTACAAGTCCATATAAGACTGCTTTTCCCCCAACCATATTATTAGGTCTGATAAGAAGCACTTCTTTCCCACACAAGCCTTATCGGTCTTCTTCTAAGACATATTTAAAAGGTGAGGTGGTCTTACACTGAACCTCCCAGATGTAGAGGTGACAGCATGGTTTGCAGTCTTTCTGTCTACCTGCCTAACAGACAGCTTCTCTATTTAAATGCTGTTTGGCTTTTGTGGAGGGGTGGATGATCTTTTTGTTTCTTCTTGTCTGAATGAAATGCTTAAATTCATCTTGGTAGGTGATAGATCTCCACAGAAATACATCACAATCTTCTGGGTATTGTCCTCAGCCTCGGGTGTGCACCTTGAGCCGCTGTCCCCGGGGAAGGGGACAGGCTGTCTCTGGCCTCTCCACAGACTTGTGTGGGTAATGTGAGCCCGATGACAGAATGCCCATAGGAAAACAAGGGGGTGGGGGGAGATGGTTTTCCTTACATCACTGATTTTTCAAAAGGATGAAAGATACAACCTTTTTTTTCTTTCTGGAAAGGGTAATGAACGTGGGTATATATGGCTGGCAGCAAATTCCGTATTTTGTCTGATGTTTTGAGGCATTTACAATCTGCCATCCTCAAATCCCAGTTCCGCAGGGTTCAGCATTTCTGTGATGTTTGATATGAAAGATGTGCAAGATCAACATGGTACCGGGCACCTAACTTGCTTTATGACCGTGATGCTGGTAGTACTTATCATGTGGTTCATCCCAGATATCAAAGTTGATGCTAATTTTGCCTCAAGAATGGATGTGAGGGATTGACGTTTAATTGAGGATTGGCAAATTCCAGCCACTCCGTTATTTTGTAGCTTCCAGCATTTTTAAATTGCAGTTTCCTTGCCACACTACAAAGAAGGCAAATCAGCTCTGTGCAGTCTTTAGAGACTGCATTTTAATTTAAGACACTTCCACGCTGAAACCAGCCTTGTCTGACATATGTCACTAGGGAAAGTCATTGCATCAACCTAGCTTTCGAACAGTTGTTCAAGATAAGAGGCTGCAGCTTGTTTTCAGGATGCAGGAGAGAGCCTGTTATGAATCTGATAGGTTGGTTGGTTGTTTTTTTTTGACCTTTCTTTGAAAGTGGATGCCTTATTTATAAATAAAATAGTTGAAGGGTATTGGAGTTGAGTATATTATTTTATAGCTAATCAGAAGAGCTTTTGGAAACCTTTCTTTTTCATAGCTTAAAGTTCTATAGCAACTTCTTTGTCTAATAATAAGTGGTGTGCACAGATAAGCGAAACATGGCCTCCATTTGTGACAGCAAGAGCTTCTAGTTGATGCTGATGCAGTTCATCTTCGGCGTGAAGCAGTTTCACGCTTTCGTTTAGGCATCAGAAAGGACAAAATGACAGTTTTCCTGACAGGAGCAGCACTCCAAGCACGTTGACCATGCTCTTCTGCCGGTTCAGTTCAGCCTGAGGGCTAGGACGCTTTCAAGAAATTAGAGCTTTGTGGGCGAGGTTATTTAAAATGAAGATATCTTGAATATTCTGTCTGTCTGGATCTGAGAGCTCAGATGCACGTTCCAATGGTGGGAGCCAGTTGGAGCAAGTTTGCTTGAAGTTGTGGAGTAGCTGGTTTCGTAGCTGAGACATTTCAAAATCCAGTACTGGACATAATCAAGTCCTGCCATTTTTTTTATGGATACCTTCATAGCTGCAAGAGAGGGAGCCTGAAAACTGCCTGCTTTCTCCTCATTGCCAGACCAATGGAGAGGTGTAACCACTTTTCTTATTTAAACATATCGGTTACCTCCCTGTCTGGATCTTGAGTGCTAGCGCATTAAAGAAAACAAATTTTCTGACTGACACCTCTGACATCTCAAATTTGCACAATAAAAGTACCCTGGATAGAGTTACTGGCAAAGCGTGACTATGAGATACCAGCAGAGCAGCTAATGGAGGTACATTTACTTTTCCTGTTGCCTTTGTAGATTCCTAATTGCTGCAGAATGCCATGGCAGTGAGCATTTGTTTATAAAGCTTTGAAGAAATGATTGCTTGAAGTCTTTGCTAGCTTGTGTGCAGGGCTGCAACTTGACTGGCTGGGGAAGGCCCTGGCTGGCAATGGAGAGCGGCTTTTGCTCTGGGCCACCTGCCTGTTAAGCATCTGCTTGCCCAGATAGTGGGCTGGTCATCAGCATAGCTTTCCGCATCTGCATGATAGGGGTGTCAGCTCAGGGCTCGAACCTCTGTGCGTTTTTGGTGTTGAAATGGTGATTTGAGGCTGGTCAGCTGTTTTAAGAGAAAAGCTGGCTTTCTGGCCTTCTGCAAACAGGCAGTCATTGGACATGCTGTTTTCTGGTGACCGGTGATTCGGGCTGGGCTGCATTTCAGTCCTCCCACCGCTGTGGTTGGTTTTCAGCCCTCTCCAGAGTGGTGGGATTGCAGCCGGGGGCTGAACAGCCTCCGTGAGAGAAGCAGGAGGGAACAGAAACAATGCTCTTAAATGTAACTGGGTGACTTCTGCTAGCGCCGCTCCGCTCCTGAATATCTGGTGGGGTTAAAAAATGGATGATCCCAAAATTTGAGGCTTTTCTGAACTTCCCGTAAGAGAGATTATGCAAGAAGCTGCAACACCTCTGTCGTAATTAACACGGTGTTTGCAAATCTGACATTGCTGCTCCTTTCAGGAAAGACATTTAAGTAGGTTCATTGAAGGTAATTTTTTCTATACCCTCACTTTTCTGACATGAGCTGATTGGAGAGATTATGCAGATTTTGTTAATTCAAATGATAAGAAATGGATCATTGTGTCTTGCCACTCAACCTGTTTTTTCCCTCTTGAAGGTCATGGAGGCAGAACAGACCAAAACGAGAAGTGAGTTGGTTCACAAGGAGACTGCAGCCAAGTACAATGCCGCCATGGGAAGGATGAAACAACTGGAGAAGAAGCTGAAAAGAGCCATCAATAAATCAAAGTACGTTTTACGTTTGGAGATGAGTTTAGTGGTGAAATCTGTTTGGGGGAAATACTGATTCTGTGGGGTTTTTCAAACTTGTGGAAGTGTGTTGCCCTTTGTCCCTCTCCCTTTGGGCTCCTGTCTGCATGCAACAGCCTCACAGCACAATTGGTACTGGTATTTGTCCTTGCATTTGTTGTCCTTGTAAGTGTCTTTTGAAGCACCTGACTTGATAGACTAGTGAACTAAGCAGGATAAGAAACCTTTTCTGGGCATATTTCTTGTCTTGTTCTAGTGCATTGAATGCTTTGGTGGCATGTGATGTGAGAAAACAGGCTCATGGGATTCACATAGATGCTGCCGACAGAGCTGCAGAGCTCTGTGCGTAGATATTTTGCAGCTTAGGATTGTTTGCAGTTTAGGTCTTATTTTTAGTTAGGAGAGCAACAAAGCAAGTGACAGAAACCTGAAAGGTGCGAGACTGCATCAGAGTAGCATGCTGTACGTCAGACTTGTTTACTTCCTAATGTTGCCGTAGCAAAGCTGTGCGAGAGCTGTTCTTGGGGAAGAAAACGCACTTCAGAGAGCATAGCTAAGCAGCACGTGTCATTAATAAATGTGTCTGCATTTGATATGCAGTTTTGCTCTGTTGCAGAAAAGTAAAACGGCTTTTTGCTCAGAACCCGCTTAAAACTTTGGCCCTGTTTACAACCAATTCTTAATCCTCTTTATATTTCACAGTCGTTCTCTTTATATTTCCAGACTGTAGCTTGTCTAAACAATCTGCTTGCTGTATTTAGCTTTTAATCCCTCCATATAAAAATGACTTTGGTGAAATTGGTCAACTAAAAATCTATTTTGATTGGTGTTTGCTCAACTCAGGAAAGGATTAGCACTTCTCAAGGAAGATTCAAGCATGCGTGCTGAAACAGTGTAGCAGTGTGGCTTGCAAGAATGAGCTGCATGCTGTTTGTCTAGCACTCCACAGGGACTGTGAAAAACATAATCAGATTGCTAAATGACAGATTCCTCTGGATAAGAGCAGTATCTGAGAAGTGGTTTGGCTTCTAGGAGTTCCTTACAGTAAGATTTAAAATAAAGACCCCTGATAAGTTGTCAGTGGGGTCCTGTATACCTTTTCATAGCAATGATGGTGCTGAGCCTGATGCCCCAGCTGCCTCTCATGCCATGTGCCTTCTGAGTCTTGGTTTCCTTGCTGAAACTACCCTCATGGGGGTGTTGTCTTGTGTCATTCCCCTTAGGACAAGCTGGTTTTCACTTGTGTGGAAGGATCCCAGCACATTCCTTTGTCTCACAGCACGGCTGACTGCAGCATAAACCACCTAGGTAGGGGGTTTTGGAGATCCTTTAGTAAGGGGTGTACAGAAACACCACTTCTAACCTAGTATTAAAGTGGAAGATGCCTGATGGCACAAACAGGCTTCTCTTGGGTGTATTTGAAGTCATACTACATAGGGATGTTGGAAAGGTCAGTCATCTCTCGGCATTGCAATTTTCACATAAAGGAAAATTGAAACTGAGCTGAAAACATCAATGCTGTCAAGTAGCTACATAAAACTAGGAAATGAGGCTGCTGAATTTGCGGCTGCTTGTATTGTAGGGTGTAACTGGCTACTAGCTGCTTTTCAGAAAGGATTTAATACCGGCAAACTGCTCTGCCCTTCTCCTTGGGTCGTGCAGGAAGGTTGGCTGTAACGCCTGGGCCTTTAAGGCCCATGTTGTCCGTCCTCTTTCTCCATAAACTCATGGGTAAACATGCCGAATGAGTTGCTCTTTTCCTGTGCAAAAAATTTGCATTTGCTCTTCACTGGATTAAGATGCTTAATGCATTACTATTTGAAAGTAATACTGGGACGCCCTGGAGGAAAGTAATTTAGATGATTTGCTGTGTAAAGTTGATGAGTGGATGATGATTGGATTGTTTTGTTTTGGTTTTGCTTTTAACTTTGTTTCTGGGTGGTTACTTGCTTGTAAGCTATGAATGTGCATAGGGCTGCATGTTCTTAACAGTTGCCAGATCTTCTGGCTCAGTGCCTCTGAGCTGTAGGATAATGAACTCGCCTGTGTTAGCTGGTTTTTGGAAGTCACTTTTTGCTCTGGTGACTTGGGCAAAGTGCCTTTCGCTCTTCCTGTATTCTACTTAAAAAGCACTTTGCTTGACTGTACGATGTCATGGACTTAGACAACTGATGATGTGGGACACACCAATTGCATCAGTGAACGATTCACCAGACCTGCTGTGTCATGGACCAAGTTTCAGTAGTTACGGGGTTGTGGATGTAAGAGAATGAACTGATTCGAGGAGACGCGAGTCCCTACCCTGCCAGTGCATTGCTTTCTGCTGGCATCACGTGCCCGGCTCTGTGTTAGCGATGAGTGAGGAAGAGTGCTTACATTTGAGCTCCTACAAGTCAGGCCATTGGTGTCCTTTTCCTGGCTTGGATGCCATCTTTCTTGTCTGTTACCTGTAAATGTGCCTGCTCAAATCAGGGCTGTTTTTGCTGCCCACTGTTGTATCGGATGATATTGGCTTGTGGGCTTCAAAACTTTGAAGCTGGAATGTGGTTTCTAGGCTTTGTACTGCACCTCTTGTGCCCCTGTCCTCCTGCAACTTTATAAGCAAGTTTTGTTGTCTGTAGTGGGAAACAGACTGGGTGTGACACTGTCCTCTGTGGCCAAGCAAACTGTTGGAGAGCCATGCAGCAGGAGGGAATTGCCTGGTGGGCCACTGCTGGGAAGTGCTGTGCCCTTGCATGTGGTGCTCTGACCTCCCTTCATCCCCTCTTCTTCACTGAAAAACCTAAGAACTGCCCCTCCACCCCGACATCTGAACATGGGGAAGTCTAAGGTTCACCTTCTGGGGGGAATTTACATGTGCTGTGGGCTCAAAAATTAGACGGATACAGAGCGGATGCCTATGCCTGAAGCTGGACATTGCATTTAAATATCTTGAAGAATCTAGTCCTGAAGGAAATTACTCTGTCAACTCCAAAAACTGGAATTTTGCACTTTGTATTTAGGTCAAAAGACCCATGAGAAATAGATATATTAGAGAGGGGAAAAAAGAGACATTGAGAGCATACGTAGATGTTCTATCATCTAGACAGTAGTCTCTTGGGATTACAGTGAGACACAAAATAGCTATGTTAATGCTACAGAGAGAGCAACTCCTACTCCAGTACTCTGCATGCCGTCCCAGTGATTGTAAACAACTGTTCTTTGTTTTTCCACAGACCTTATTTTGAACTCAAGGCAAAGTACTATGTCCAACTAGAGGTACGTATGTAATCCAGATCCATCTGAAACTCTTTACTGCTTACGGTAAATACTGAAATTACATCTAAAGTGCTCCAACAACTGTGTTGCGTTTCTGTACAAAACCAATTCAATTCAAAACCTCTTGAGCAATTTGCTAAGCACATTTTAAAGGTAAAAGACTGAGAGGCTTTGTTTCCATGTGTGAAATAAGTGTTTGAACACTGCTGCTTACTGCCAGAAATGAACAAATGCAGTTTGACCATCTTTACTTCTTGTAGTTTGAAGTCTCTGGGGTTTGGTTGGTTGGTTTTGTTTTTCTTTTTTTTTTTTTTTTTTTTCTCTTTATTTTA
>VFFE01006336.1:141042-226955 GCA_008921705.1 Burhinus oedicnemus | reverse complement strand
AGTCCATGGGCCCTGACGGGATGCACCCGTGAGTGCTGAGAGAGCTGGCAGATGTTATTGCTAGGCCACTCTCCATCATCTTTGGAAGGTCATGGGGAACAGGAGAGGTGCCTGAGGACTGGAGGAAGGCCGACATCGCTCCAATCTTCAAAAAGGGCAAGAAGGAGGACCCAGGGAACTACAGGCCAGTTAGTCTCACCTCTGTCCCTGGGAAGGTAATGGAGCGACTTGTTCTGGATGTCATCTCCAAACACACTGAAGAACAGGAAGTTAGTTATTGGAAGTGGTCAACATGGATTTACCAAGGGTAAATCATGCTTGACCAATCTGATAGCCTTCTGTGATGTTATAACTGGTTGGCTGGATGAGGGGAGAGCAGTAGATGTCATCTACCTTGACTTCAGCAAGGCTATTGACACTGTCTCCCATAACATCCTCATTAGGAAGCTGAGGAAGTGTGGGCTAGATGAAGAGACAGTGAGGTGGATTGAGAGCTGGCTGTGTGACAGAACTCGGAGGGTTGTGATTAATGGAGCAGTGTCAAGTTGGAGGCCTGTAACCAGTGGTGTCCTCCAGGGGTCAATACTCGGTCCGGTCTTGTTCAATATATTCCTCAATGACCTGGATGAGGGGACAGAGGGTATCCTCAGCAAGTTCACTGATGATACCAAACTGGGAGGGGTGGCTGACACTCCAGAGGGCCACGCTGCCATCCAGCGTGACCTGGACAGGCTGGAGTGCTGGGCAGAGAAGAACCTAATGAGGTTCAACAAGAGCAAGTGTAGGGTCCTGCACCTGGGCAGGAAGAATGCTAGGCACCAATATAGGTTAGGGGTGGACCTGCTGGAAAGCAGTTCCGAGGAGAAGGATCTGGGGGTCCTGGTAGGTAGTAAATTATCCATGAGCCAGCAATGTGCCCTTGTCGCCAGGAAGGCCAATGGAATCCTGGGCTGCATAGGGAAGAGTGTGGCCAGTAGGTCGAGGGAGGTCATTCTCCCCCTCTACTTGGCACTGGTGAGGCCACACCTGGAATACCGTGTCCAGTTCTGGGCTCCCCAGCTCAAGCGGGACAGGGAACTACTGGAGAGAGTCCAGCGGAGGGCAACAAAGATGATTGGGGGATTGGAGCACCTCCCTTATGAGGAAAGGCTGAGAGAGCTGGGAGTCTTTAGCCTGGAGAAGAGAAGGTTGAGGGGAGACCTTATTCTTGCTTACAAGTATCTAAAGGGTGGGTTGAAGGAGGATGGAGCCAGACTCTTTTCAGTGGTTCCCAGTGACAGGACGAGGGGTAACGGGCACAAGCTGGAACATAGGAAGTTCTATTCAAACCTAAGAAAAAACTTCTTTACGGTGAGGGTGACAGAGCCCTGGAACAGGCTGCCCAGGGAGGCTGTGGAGTCCCCTTCTCTGGAGATTTTCAAGACCTGCCTGGATGCAGTCCTGAGTAATGTGCTCTAGGCCTTCCTGCGTCAGCAGGGGAGTTGGACTAGATGATGTCTAGAGGTCCCTTCCAACTCTGAAAATTCCATGATTCCGTGAATTCCCTAGGGTATATACGGTAGATAGAGATTAAAGTTAACAGCTGCTGGCTTATTCTTTCTTGAGGATAAAATTGCTAATACATGAAAATATATACAAGTTACTTTATCCTGTGAGCTTTTGGCTATATTTATACTTCAGCTGAAGGTGTAACTGCAGCTCATGTTGACAGCTGAAGTATGAACAGCAGCTGGCCCCAAAACTGCCTGTGCTTCCAACTTAATTTCAGTCAAGTTTTTTTGCTCTTGCCCCTGCTGCTGTACTCTCAGGGAGCATTTCTACATGAAATGCACCATGGATATATTACCTTGATCCTGTTCGTCAATGTGAGTGCTCATCCCAATGGATACAGACCTTTGAGATGTCTTTGCAAAATTTAGGAACAGTAGTGTATTGTGATATTGCCATCCTAAGTCCATTTGTCAGTCTTGTTACTGGTGCCTTTGGTTTGCCATTGCTGATTTTGTCCCATCATGCCGAGAGTTTTTCCAAGAAAATCACACAGTTCTCTCAAGGCAAAATGAACAGTGCTCTTGCAGGGGTTTTACTCTGCAGTAGGACTAGCACAATCTGATCTCAGCAAAGTAATTATGTATTAGGATACAGGTTGTTATTCTAAAGGTTAGTCTGTTCTACAAAGGCTTTACACTATATCTGCAATGGTACAGATATAACAACACAACCCGCAACAAAGGTGGAGCTCATATACCAAATGCCGGTGAAATTTAAGCCAACATCCATACGGAGTGGTGTGAACAGAGCGAGCCAGCCCAAGGACTTCTGTGTTGGTACGAATTATGCTAACAGTTACATATAATTTGTTTGGCAGACTTGAGAGCAGGATTGGTGCTAATGATGCTTAGATTCAGTTTTAGTTAAGAAGTTTCATTTGTTAGAAGATGGCCTAAACTGGCATTTTTGCGCAGTAGTATAACAATATATTTTAAAACCTTGTACATCTCAAATACAGAAAAGCCAAACCAGAATTATTATCCAGTGACCCATAAAAGAAAATATTTCTTTACCCGTTTGGAAATGGTGTAAGGTGTAGGAATCTTGGAAAAGGTGAACTTGCACAAGGAATACACCTGTGTTGTAAAAGAAGCAGCTGGTCACACATTCATCTTGCACTTTTCATATGAAATCATGACATGTTAAAAAAACCCCCCAGAATTGCCTACACATCCTTTTTAGATATTTGTTCATTACATGCCTATATTACTCATCAGATGACCCCATCTGAAACTCAGAATCCAGAATCATGCTGAGACTAACAAGACTTAGTTCTACGTAATTGTTATTAAAGAAAGCAAAATTGAAACAGTCTGTATTTTACTTTTTTCAGTGACAGAGAGACATCTGGCCTTGCTCATCACATGACTCAGCAGTTACAGAAAAACCCAAATACTGAGTCCAAGGACTTAGAGAAGTCAAAAAACTTTAAATCTTAACTGGGATCTAAAATAAGGTTATTTTGGACATGTAGAAAGCCAATGCTCTGCCTGTACACAGATATTAATTTTTTATTTTAGGAAATTAAAGTATTTTTCAGCTGATCTCATTACTAAAGTTTAATTACTAAATCCACACACACTATATTGTCTTAACTACAATGGAGAACACTATCAAGCACTTCATCCAGTGGTTCTGCTCCATCATTCATAGCCTCCCTCCCCCAAAATAACAATATCGATCCAGAAGTACACTTTTTTAATCAAATTTACAAATAAAGGACACTTTATAGTTTAATTGTTTACATCCATTATGAAATCAACACTACATACCCTGATGGTGTAATGGATAGTGTTTTGTTTCTCATACTGGGACACAACTAAGGTAAATGTATGGAGCCCTGGAGACGTCAGCTTTATCTTGGTCAGATAATGAGGACTGTTGATCCGAATACCATCAATATACGGAGGAGGATCAGCTGAAAAAGAAAAGGATGAACACTTTTCCCTGATCAAAAAATTCCCCAGTTTGGTAAACTTCTTAGCCATTTTATATCAGTGAATTTTGCCAGGAAAGTCAGATTGTTGGTATAAGGTTAGACTGTAAGCAGACATGAGTGCTCTCAAAAGAATAGAGCCTCAAGATCTGCTCATAAAAAGGACAGATAATCTTAAGAACGACTATAATTTTCTGGAGAGGTACATCACACATGACAGGACACAAATTCTGCACTTGAAAGTACAGCTTAAATCCCATGACTTGCAAGAGCTGCTTGTCCATCTCCCACCAATGTCACTCCTCAAAGGATTATGTTGAAATTTAAAGAGAAAGATAAGGAATGTTTCAGCAATCTTTAAAAGTCTCTCTGAGGAGCCTGTTCCTTCTCCATTGGCTGGACAGTTCCAGAATGCAAGCTGCCAAAATGCAAGCTTTGAAACATGTTCATTTATTTAACTAACACACACTTTCTCTCTCTCTTTCTCAAAATCCTTGTGATTGTTACACAGATGTAGTACCAGTACCAATGCACATGTGGTACTTATTATAAACATCCCAAATATCTGCTTTTACAATTAGACAATGTAGTTTGTTATTTGGCCTCTAACTGGTTCTTTCCAGACTTCTTTTAATTTCAGTGAAGCAGTAGCAAGTCTGGCCAGTTACTTCAATAGGCCCAGGATCAGGTCCTTTTATTTTCTTCCACAAAGCAACGCGGGAGAGGGGAAAGGATTAATATAAAACAATGAGAAGCTTAGGAATGGGAAATCTCAGCCTCACTGCCAAAGGATTAACCTGCTTTGTTCTGATCTTATTTTAACAGATGGTAAAAATAATACTGCAGCTTGACCAATCTATTTCCATGGAAGAAGGTTTTAAACCAGTTTGAGCTCATGAGATTAAAAGTTTATAAAAGAGTTTGGACAGCGAGACAAAACATATGAATCATCCAGTTCTTGCTAGTGGTCTTGCTGGAAGACTGTCTCTTTCAAGCACAACTGAGTAATTCCCTCCACTATACAAATGTGTTTGGTTTGCCCAGTTAAGAATATTTTCAGTAAGACAGCATGTAAAACAAGCACTGCTACAAGTACCACCAACACCAGAAGCATGTCTGGGGTTGGAAGGACAAGCAGATGCTTTAATAAGATCACCTCTTGCAAAAGCAGATGTTGATTTGGTCAGGTCTCAACAGATGTCTTCCACAGAAAGACAGTTTGGATTCTAGGAGAACTGGTCAGCAGAACAAGACCAGAGATGAACAATGCAACCCTTACCAGCCATTCCAATATGAAAAAACCCAGAAAGTCCACTCTTTGGTGAGAAGAGCTTTAAAAAGCTACTCCCTAATTAACTGTTTCTATTACCTGTTGCATGAGCAGCTACCTGAATCCAACCCTGGTTCTAAAGAGGCTCCCTCTCTGTAAATGCAACAGGTCAAATCCTACCTGCCTTAGGATGCACCTTCACTGAATTATTCCAAGGAATATTTTTACAGAGATCTCCAACTTCATGTAAAGAATAAATAAAAATATGATATTATTAGCTCTACCTTAAAGTTGCAGTCTACCCTATCCATTCAGCCTGGGCATTACCTGTACTTTCTGTGTCTCAACCAGTGTTTCAGATCTGCTATCTGTCTTGAAATAAAATACACACGGCTTTTTTACAGCTAAAACAAAGCACCAAAAGCCAAGCTCCTTCTTCTCAAGGTGTGTAGAATCTGACCTATAATGACCAAGAGTAATACTTTGATAAAATTTGAACATCTAAATATTTTTCTTAAACATTCCATAATTGATACTTCAAAATATGCTGAAGTGTTCAGCTCTAGCTTATGAACTTGCTTAGGTACTTTGCTAAGCCAAGTTCATAGAACAATCAACCTTGATTATTTTCATTTAGTGGAAGCCGTAAACCTTTAAATAATTTCACAAATCTGGGAAATAATTATGCTACCAGATAAACAGAAGTTCCCTCTAAGCATGAACTACTGCCACTGCAAAATCAACAGAACAATAAAGAAAATGCTGTGCCAAATTAAATGTCGGCAGGACTATGCAGACCTCTTAGTGTGCTTCCAACACGTACAGCTTGGTTTGTTCCTTCAGTGTAGGCTGCTGAAGGTGGCCAAACAGGGCTAAACGACTATTTGAGAAGACTGATCTCTTAGACTGAGGCACCTAGTTTTAAAGCAAAAAGTGCCTTTCCTCTCCACAAAATCCTTTGCAATTTCTTTTATTTCTAACATCATCTTGTTGACAATTAAGGTACACTAACCTGGATAGTAAACTTTTTTGCCATCAGTCTTGTATACAACCATTGTAATGAATTCCCGGTTGTGTGCAAAGTCATCCTATAAAAAACACAAATCAAGTAGAGTTGTACGTTTCTGTGGAATGCAACTAATGCTTAAGCAAAATCAAGTACACAGTCTATCATCCCCTTCAATCACCACATCACTGATAGGTGTATTTACTAAGATACCTGATCCAATTCTTTAAAAAAAAAAAAATGAAATAAACTGCCACTAAGTAAACTTAAACCAATTCAGAGTTATTTCATTACCTTTATGGTGGAGAATATAATCACCTCACTCAAATTTTTACTTTGAGTCTATTTCAACAATCTTGTATAAAATTATGTGTACCTGCTGAATTTAAAATTTATACATATACATAGATGTACATACTTGAACATGAAAATATAAGCAGTAATATACTAATAACACAGTAAGCTATATAAAAAAAAAAAAAAAAGATTTACAGAAGATATTATAAAGCCCAGAATACAGAAAATGTAAGAAAAAGAACCCGCACCTTATCTGTGATGTGCCTGCTAAGCAGAACCCAGACGGCAGCACCACCTTGTGGACACTGGACCTCTAGCTTGTACTGAGGATTGTTAGCCAGGCTGTAGGCGTCCTTCACCGGACCTTGCTTTGCATCCCAAGTACTAAAAGTAACACAGACACGTTATGAGACGCGTAAGACACTAACTGGTGCTTTGAAACCTAACTCCAAACCCCACATATATACAGAGCTATCCATTAACAGTAACAAAAGTTACTGAAGGCTAATTTTCTGCAGGAATCTATGACAGTGGTTACGTAACACATTAGTGTCAAAAGTATTATCTTTGAATTTTGTTTTATAAAGGACTTTACTATAATACAAGTATGATAATAAAAAACGCTGAACACAAACAGCTTGGCTGTTTGGTATGGTGACTGCAACAACACAAAGCACAGGAAAAACTGAGCCATTCAGGGAGCCCAGGCTAGCCAATTATCGTCATGATTGCACACACCACATGTATCGTTAAGGGGAAAACACCTATGCTTTTGTAACTGTAAGACTCCATATGTAAGCTACAGTTAGTTCCAAAAGCTTGCCAAATTTTGTCCTCCAGTTTTTTATTTAGATAATTTTTCTTTTAAAATTGGATCTGGTTTATGTTTGGAAGGGTACCTGCATGAACAGCAGTTCATAAAATAAAAAAATATTTAAATAAATAAATAAAATAAAACAAAATAAAGAAATAAATAACTCTTTGAGCTACTCTATTGCAAAATCTGCCTGCTGACTCATGAACTGTCCAGACAAGGAAAATAAGGTATGAAAAACCAAAAAGTGCTGATGACTGAATACAAAGCATGGCATGCTGGGAACAGAAGTGGATAAAACTATTCGTAAGTCCCACCGACTCTCCCACACTTTTAAAACAGAACAGCACATGTGGAAGGCTGTGTTACCAACTAAGCTTCAAATTATCACCATCATTACTCCACTTTTTATGGCAATTGCCACTGTGCTAGGCATTTCCCTACACAGAGGTATGATGATCACTAATAATATAAGGAAAGACAGACTAGTAACTAGACGAGCTTTGAGATTAGCATACACATTACCTCATCTTGTTACACCACCACACTGTATTTTAGAATTAGTTTGATTGTCGTGGTTTGGTTCTAAGCTCTGAGCAAGCTGGAATTCAAACTATTCAAGCAATCGATCAGAGGCCTGCTCGAGCCCTTGCTCGAGCCCCACGTTGGGCACCAATAAATCTGTCGTGGTTTGGGCCAGATTGGCCCAATCCAGTGGAACAACAGATGCTCTCTCTCTCCTGCTCCGCTCAGGAGGCAAGAAAGAGAGAGAAAAAGAGAGAGAGAAAGAGAGACTTAAGAGTTTAGAAGGAAATGAAATATACAAAGCCGTATCAAGCTCCCAGGATGACAGTCACGTCACCAGCAGGCGCAGGGGACGTCCCAGACTGGACTCAGTGACGGACGGGAACTGGATTCCGGATCTGGAGTCAGGATCAGGATCAAAGGCAGACGCAGAGACCGAGTCCTCCCAGGACGCCGGTCATTGAAGAAAAAGAGGCTGACCCTTTGATCCCTCAGCTTTTATACTGAGCATGAGGCAGATGGGATGGAATATCCTTGTTGGTCAGTTTTGAGTCACCTGTCTTGTCTGCTCCTCCCTGCAGGTGTGACCCCTCTATGCTTTTCCACTTCTGACCCTCCAACGGGGCAAGTAACAAAGTTGGCTGGCCTTGGTTGTTATAGCAATAAGTATAAGCAAGAGCCTCTCTGCATACCATTCCTTGGCATCAGCTATAAACATGGGTCATATCACTCTGCGAACGAACGGTTTCCTGCACAACAGGCTGTTAATTTCAGCAGTTAAAAGAGGCCTAGCTAACAAGTAAAGTTACTGAACAAAATTGGTCCTGTTTTACCTCAAACCAGGACATTAATCAAAAAGATGGAAGAAGCCTTTACAGATAAAACTCAGCAGTGGTACTATGGATGAAAGAGCTTTTGCAGCGCTAACATACACAGAAACAGTGTGGAAGCAGTGGCAAAGTGCAGTATAGTGGAGTAGAAAAATAGAGAAACCCTTGCTTTCAGAAACTGAGACACACTTATGCTCAAACCGGGTGATAAAAAGACTGAATGTGATGGGTACTAGGTAGGACACAGGTATGCTCAGGAAAAAAAAAAACAAACAGCAGGCAAGGAAGACTTATGATAACTATGACTGATGAAAAATGGAATTAGTTAAACTACTCTGCCATCAGTGAACACATCCTGTAAAGGCAACGTGCACTGCACAAATGACTTGCAACTGTCCAGGAAAATGAATTGCATATACATGCTAGGTCACTCAAGCACTGGCTAGTGACTGCTTAAGCAAAACACAGACTGTGCAAAAATCTGATTTCTATTCTGACAGATGTGGGACTGAGGTTGGAATCTGATTACATAACCTTAGGTCCACACCATCATCAAAAAGGTCACTGGAGTTCAATGATGTTACAGAAGTAGTCACAAACAAAGCTTGGGCTTAGAATTTAGAAGTGTAAACTCAGGCTCAGGGGAGCATTGTTGGAATCCAACCTCTTCAGCTGTAACTAGGAAGAATGGAAGGAAGGAAACATCACATCAGAACTTTTAGTCAGATATCGACACAAAGGGTTTTTTTCTTGGACCAACCTGTGAATACATGTAGATTCTTTAAAGAGACTTGGGTTCCAACTCAAATAAATAACATCATAGTACTGGCACAGGTCCTCCCAAGCAATCCAGAAAATGCCTGAAAAGGAAATGCTGTTATTGTTTCCTTATCAGACACCTTCATTTTCCTTGGCTTTCAAAAGTCTCTTTCCTGGCAAATGATCTAGCTTATATTAACCCACATTTCTGTAAAACAGTAGTAATATCTGCATTGCCCAAATTTCTGAATTTGAACTTACCCCCCCAAAAAACAAGTTAAACCAAGAAAAAGAAGCTAGTCTCTCCCTATCATCAGGGACTTTGTGAAGCTGTCAGAATGCTTTTCATTTTCAAGCACTAAGCAGAAGGCATGAGAGAATCTGTTGTATTGAAAGAGACATCATTAGGTGATTCTCAGCTGCCTTCCCCTTCCATAGGTTTCTGAAAAAAAAAGTTACGCAGTCAAACACATTCCCCCAATTCAACAACCTAATTCTGTAGTCATTCAGCAAAATCAGGTATTCAATCAACATATGAGTATGTTTGAATGTGTTTCTAACATACTTCACGTACGTCAGAAACACATACTTCATGTACTTTCATGTACTTCTAACGTGACTTGCTTTAGCACCCTGAATCTGCTTCATCTTTAGAATATTCTCGGGCATTTATTCTAATTCTCTGTAGCTCCCCTAATTGCAAATCCAGCCAACAACAATGCCTGCAAGCTGACAAGATTCCTGATGAAACGAACTCTTAAAAATGTAACAGCCTTATAACTCAAGCCTCTGACAGAGGCAGTTGCAGATCTTGCAGAACTTAAAAAAAAAAAAAAGCAGTCAGAACAGCTACATGTTTAGACAAGACCAGAATGTAAATCTAGTCAGAAGAAACAACTCCCTTAAAACTATTAATGTAATTTTATGTAAATTTTAACTACTAGATGCTAAAGATGTAAATTCCTTACTGAACGAGTCCGTAAATAAATAATGAGCTAATCTCTTATAACTGTCACAAAGCCAGAGCTGCTATTCTTATACTTAAATCAAAAGTTTTTCTTACACATTTGCATGAGGCTCATCATTAAATGCTATAATTTAATGGGTTTGGATGCATACTGTTGTCAAAATAAAGTGTCACTGAAGAATAGGGCTCCCTTACAGAGATAAACAAACAGCAACTAGAACACTATAAAAAGACCAGCCATCTCTCTCTGAATGTAAAATGCAGCTTCTGCAGAATTTCTAAACCGTCTGCAGCCTGCCCTTCCACCAGCAAACTCACACCAGCTTTCCAGATGCTACACTCTGCTGTTCCCTTGGGAAGATGGGACAGGACAACACTGGGCATCATTCCAAGTGGTTTCTCTGGACAGTGACATCGTAGTGCCACTGTCCCAAAGGCAGATCTCAATTACTCTTACAGCTGGAAATAGAATGTATGTAAAGATTTGTTTACAGATACGTTAATGTAATGCAAGGGGAAAAAAAACCCCACTTACCTCCAGTGCATAACCTCAAATATAGCCAAGACAAATTTAAATACTGGTTACAGTAAGCATGTTGATACATATTTGCAAATGTGGGAGGAAAAAGCCCACAAAAAAAAAATCTATTCACATATTAAAAAGCAGCATTACACAGTGTATTGTCAGAATGTTATCTTTGCACTGAACTCCCCCATGCCCAGATACTGAGATAGCAGCACTTAAGCAAAGAAGTAACTTATTTTCAATGAATTTGAGATATAGTGAACAGTTCAGATTACTAAACCCCAGACAAACCTGAAATGACAGTTTTAAATACACAAATACTTCCTAAAGATTTGGGCTACCTAGTTTCTAGTATTTTTTTTTAACTTCCTGTCTCCTTGTGCTTAAGCATTTCTTTCCATTTTCCTGCAGGGATACACAACAAGTATCCACATTATCTGAAAAGATAGTGACTTTTTAAGCCTTGTTACCATTGTCTATTTTCTGAGCTGTTCTGGGATCGAAGTTCAAGTATTTTTGTAAATCTGGGGTCCAATTTCTTGTGTCATTTTCACTGTATCGTCCTTTCCAACGTAAGTGGCTCCAGGGATTTTTCAACTGAAGAAATCGAAGTCCCTAAAGAAATAAAACATAAAATTGTTAGATTCATCTTGCAAGGTAATTTTTGTATTTGTATTAACATAGAATGTGGAATAGCTCAAGAAAATACAGCATCCTTAAGCTTTCTGGAATTTCCCAATAGAGCTAAGATAAAATAAACTGTATAAGCCATTAGACAAAAAAAATCAGTAGCTACCCATCGCAGACACAGGTTTCAAACAGGCATCTGCAAACATCTCCAGTTTTACTTTATACCTTATATTCTCTTATATCCAAGACTGCATATGCATGGGTCGGAACTAAACCCCATTTTTCTCCTTCCTCTTCAGACATCACCCCTGTTGCTGTAGTGATAAGGACATCTCCCTTGTGAAATCTGTTCAAAAAGAGGTGAAGAACAGCTTAATTAAAATTTTGCAAGTTGCAAACTAACATTTGCCAGACACTGTAATAGTATGTTTTCACACTGTCCATTAATGTGACCTTGCTTTATAAAAACTGGAATACAGGTTTTTTTGTCAGCAGAAATCACTCCTGAAAAAGCTTGAGAAAGTGGGACTATTTTCTTTCAGTATTTAAATACAGGCTTTAAGTGAAAAAATACTATTTTCATATAATTTCATATTTGTATTTTTATAAATAAAAATCAGCAATTATTAACCTGAAGTTCAATCTGTGTCACTTTTTAGAGATACTCTTCACAGATCTTCAGCTGAACACAAATGTGGTTTCATCAACACTTAGCAAATCACTGCATATAGCAAATTAACAACACAGCCCCAGGATTCTGGAAGAACTTCCCAAAACCTGAAGAATGAGAAGTTCATGCTTCTATACTTTTGCAGGCGTTTACACTAAAGTTGTGTGTCCCCCAGCACAGGCCTTACAGGGTCTGAAACTGTCAACTCACAACTGAGTTCTGCAATTGTTCTGAATTTCAACTGTTAATTTTGCAACAATTATTGTTGTAAAGACACACTAGCATGTTTCCCAGCCCATGCTAAAATCCAAGTACATACTCAGTGTCCCTAGGTAGTTTACAGAGTCACTGGACTATGGATCCACACGTTTTCGGTCTAGCACAGGTGAACAACAGTGATGCTATAATGGCTAGATCCCATCCTAATTGCAGTCACATCTCCAAATTGCAATGCCAGAATATATGCAAAGTTGTTGACAACCAACTGAGAGCTCCTGACCTACTAAAAAACCCTGACCTCCTAAAAGAAAGACAGTCATGCTCTTTTATCATGAATGTGCATGTTTCAGTCATCAGAATATCCCCCTTCTACTGCACTGCATAAGAAATTGGTTGCACAAAACAGTTTTGAAAGAAATCAAAGTACCTGCTAGCTGACATTTATAAATTACAGCTATATCTTTCACCTGAAGTAGAATTGTTATGGTAGGTCTGAAGATCAGTATTGCAGTTTTGATAGACTTTTGCTGCTCCTCCAGGAGATTTACTAATGGGGCATTAATAACCAAGATCTTGTGATATAATTAGAAACACTATATTATATCTGCTTGCTAAGGACAGCAAATCAATGGCAAAGTTCTGGGGAACTGTGCTGGAACACAGAACACATTTCCTTCTACTTTTTAAACACTTCTAACTTGCACATTGGTTCCAACATGCTCTTTTCTGACTATGTTCTGTTTTCTTCATCAATAAATGGGCTATTTTTTCTTCTTTACATTTGAAGGAAAAAAAAAAAACCAAAACTAATTCATACAAAATTCCACAATATTTTACTGTTCTATTCTATCAATGCCACCAATACCTCAATTTTGCTTCTTCCAGAAAGCACATGGATGTTTTATAAAGCACAATTTGTAGTAGTAACGAAACACTATCAAAGGATCTGTGATGCTGGTGTTGCTTTTACAGTGGTAACACAGCTACTACACAGCAAACATTTTAATTACTTAGGAAAGAATAAACTTCTACCTCTGATAAAGCATTCTGAAAGTACTGTCTTTATTGAAAGCTTGATTGTCAGAGTGCATAGCAATTCTTTCAGGTATCCAACCAGTCAGTGCATGAAGATCAATATTCTGAAATGCAAGCATTCGAAAGAAATCCATAAAGAAATCAAGCATACACAAGTTACAATATAGCTCTATGCATAAAGGGCTGAAGATAAAGACTATATTAAAAAACAAACAAACAAAAACTTATTTGATTAGTTTAGAACATTTCCAAATAGCCTCTCAAAAAAAAAAAAAATGCTGGAAAGCAAACTCATGAAACAAACTGGAATTTCAGAACAATGGATGCATAAGAGAATAATCAATCATGTTCAATTCTGTGATGTATTTTATTTATTTTGTTGATTTACAGACTTTTAAAGCACAGTCTCAGAAGCACTATTTGGAACCTTGCTATTATATATGCATTTTAAATAATTTAAGTTTTACTTCTAAGGCTCAGGGTTTGGGTTTTTTATTCTTTTTGGTAAAGCTGACACTGACATGTATTTCCATAAAAAGAGGCTTTAATCTCCTCATTTCATCCCCTTGAAATATTGCTTATTCCCTTTTCTTTTGCTTTGTACTCCTCAAAGCAAAAGCAGAGACTATAAATGCTTGAAGTGTCAATAACCAGCACTGGTGGGTGGGAACTCGAGGAATTACAAGTACAACACAGCCAGTAAGTAACCCTGATTATAGAAGGAAACTATAATAGAGACAAAAGCAGAGGGGGTGGGAAAAGGTGGAGCTAAAATGTGACAAGTCAAGTTGTTTTTCCAGACAGAAAGTTAGAGGGAATAAATGGGAATAAAATACAGCTATTCTCACCCGCTTCTGTCCCCCAAAACAACGCAGTCCAACACTGACATAAACATACATAAAACCGTATGCTACATTTACCCCTTATACAAAGACACATTTGTCTCCAGAATAATTTTTCAGAAGGTGATGAATATCTAGTATACCCTCCAAGAAAGCGATTATCAAGACACTGACTAGAATACGAACAGCACCACGAAATAAAAAATACTCTGTTAAAACATTAAAGAATTTAAAATCAGAATCAGAAATGCTTCCTAAGTAACAAATGAAGATTATGTGGGCTACTCATTTCAGTAAATCATCCCTCTTTGACAGAATAATTTGCATGTCAGTCTAGCCGCAGTATGATGACTGTTTCTTCAGTAACCATGTTACAGGAACCCATTACATATTGATGTAAATGAGTGGAACAATCTGATAAACAAACGTTCACAAATCAAAGTACTTGCTGCCTCTATATACATGTACTAAATGACTAGTCTGTTCCTTTCCTAGCTGACTCCTCCACGTAATGAGGGAGAATTGCCCTATTTATTAAACAACAGTTATAAACCAAAATCAGCAGTATTGATATGGGCAAAAAAATTTATGACTTCACCCAACACTTTCATCTTGACTCCATAAAAAACATATATACTTCCCAACCGTAAGTGCCAATCCTGCAGTCAGAGAACTAAGATTAACTCTGCCCATCAAGATGTCTTGCTCATTCTGTTCTGATGGAATAAATCTTATCAAGTACAGCTAAGCATATTTATGAAAGAAAGAAATATAAAAAAAAGTTAAGAAAACTGCAAACCCAATACTTGCCTGCCCAAGCAATTCAGTTTGATTTCACTAGAATTATTTGACCAAAGATTATGTAAGTGGAATTTTTGCCTCTTAAAAATAATCTAGTACTTACAGAATTTGATCCAGGAAAATCATATCCTCCCATGACCTTCATGTAAGCCTTTTCTATTAGTGATACCCATAATTCATTCTTATTGTTAGAATAAGAGCAGAGAAGTTCCCCACTATGATCAACAGGCAACTGGTCATCTATGATTACCTGTGTGAAATAAACAAATGAAAAATTATTATAAAGCTAATAAAGTATTTAAAAAATAAAACCAAACTCTCATTAAGATACAGCTTCTCAGACACAGCCAGACCTGACCATCATTCTCCCATGTGGACACTTCTATCAATCCTGCAGTGGTTTGCCCAAGTGAACAAGAAATTCTATTGCCAGCTCTTACTTGCCTCAGTCCACTGGGTGACCTGTGATCACCTGCCTCACTTTTGCCTGTGTAAAATGGGGATGATGACAGTACACTCTTGTAAAGTATCTAAAAACCATTGTAGAAGGTAGCCACAGAAGTGTTCAGTGTAATCACCAGCATAAAAAGTAAAGAAAAGCCTAACAATATTCCTCACCTAATTAGGAAACAGAGCATGGGCTGTGCTTGGCAGCCAGCAGAAAAAGTGTCATTTATCTATAAGGAAACAAACTATGTGTCACAGCGCTTTCATAGTTTCTAGTTCCAGATTTGAATTTCTTCTCTCTGGAATGGAAAAACAACCCAAAGCAGCAGTTGTGAAAGTATTAACATTTCTTCTTTAAATTAGGTAGAATATATTCAGCATTATTACAGAACATTACTGGAGTATTTGTAGTGGTCTGAAACAATTTCCCAGAATGGATGTTTCAGTTTCAAGTTGACATTAGTTTGTTACCAATACAGGCTACCAAAACAGCACATTTTCTGGTCAAATCCTATCTGTGCAGGAATAAATAATCCTTTTCATAGAAGAGCAAATGGCCATGCATCCTAACAAAAGGCAGCCATTAGGAGATATTTTGGAAAGAGTATTGAGAGCAAGGTAAGCACATAAATGATACTTCCCTGAAATACTCATTCAGATTCCAGGATTTTGCAACTCAAGGCCTTCCTGACCCAGAGGTTATACCTTAGCAATTAATAGCCTGTGAGGACTTTCTCCTTACTCTCCAGCCCTGTGAATATGACCACTCAACTTTTGAACTCCCATAAACATTCATCAGTTACTATGATCTGCAACAATCAGGGCTACAGTTAAGTATTGTATGAAGAAATACATCATTTTATGCCCTTATTTATTGCATAGAAAAAGAAAATGTAGTTGTCTGTGAGTTTACGAAGTTCTATCACATATATCTTCAGGCATCTCCTCTCCTTACTAAAAATCTGTGGTATCTGAGTTATTCCTCTATGGTCATTCCATATCTATACTCTTCCTGGATGTCCCCCTCTGTACTTTTTAGTTCTGTAACTTCCTTTCTAAGATGAAGTGGAAAGTGGCTACTTGCACAGCCTATTCATAAATATGGGATGCATAATTTTGTTCCTGTATGGTTTTCATAATTCTCTTAAGCAATATAGGGACTTTTCAGTGAACTCAATGTGAGTACGGCTATTTTCATGAATGTTTGTAGAAGAAACACCTACATTCTGTTACATACTTCACAACCAAAATCAGTCTCAAAAGGCTTAACAATTAAAAACCACTTTCCAACAAAACGTATCTGAAGTTTTTGCTATGCAAGCACAGCTTCACAGTGAAGCAGACCAAGCCTTTAAAACATGTGACTTAAACAGTAACAGTATTAAGTCTCCCCAAAACCGTTTACCTTTCTAGGTACACCATTGATATGAAGCTTCACCATATATTTGCCACATGGATTATATTCTGGTTCTCCTTTCTTATTCTGAGGGTAAATTATACTGTTAAAAGAAAAAAAAAAAAGGAGGAAATTGTGACATAAATGACTTGGCTGTACATACACTAATAACAATAAGAGTGTGATAAACAGTCTGTTTCTGGAATTTACACTGAACACATATGGAATTTTTGATGAAAGCAACTCAAATTTAGTAAAAATGGCAGTGATGTTTAAATAGGTTTTATTTTTCAGGCCTTGCTCTTGCTGCAGTACTCTGTTTAATATAGTAACAAAAAGAACATAAGTAACCTGATTGTTTCTCCAACAGAAGCAAGGCAAACAAATTTATCTTACTATTAAACAAACGGTATTTATACATCTGTAGTATAAATACAGTATTTGCCTGAATGACAAGTCAAACGTGAAGAAGGAAAAGACAGTGCAGAACTCACTGCTCTTGAAAAGAATACAAGTTCAGTTCTAATGAGTTTAGGTTAAAACAAAAAAAATCCAGGAAAAACGTTCAGACACTGGTCTGACAATGGGTCCCAGCAGAGCCTGCCAAACCCATGCCAAATTCATCACAGGACACCAGTTGAGTGGAACTGAGATAGTGTTGTTAACATTACTTCTACAATGAGATGCAAGATGGACCACCTGTTGCACAGCGGTGGGCATAGCAAAGTAGGAAAATAAACCTATAAAGCATTATAAGTAAAATTTCTATTAAAAACTAAAACAAACCTTCCAAACTATTTATGAGTCCTCAAAGCACATCTAAGGTTAGACTCCAGTGTCTGTATACATATCTATGTAAAGCTGGCTTCCCTCTCAGAAGTGCTGAAGCCACATGAGTCCCAAGGAGATGAAGGTGAAAAAAATGCTAGTTTTTACTGTGTCCAACTGTCACTGAACATATTGCAAAAGCTTGGCAGTATTAAGTCTGAAAAGATCTTAGAAAGCAACACTTACCTTGTGATCAATTTTTTGTTATACCTTCTTTCATATGCTGCACTGATTGCTAGTGATGCCACGAAAGAACAATCTGACACTATTGTCTATAAAGAAAAGAAAAACAGTGAGGACATTTACTAATAACGTAGATACTGAAAGACAAACGGGGTATGTGGAGGGAAGGAAAATTGCCAGTTAGTAATTCCCTTCAAAAGGGAAAGGATTTGAATCAAGAGAAGCAAAGTTACTACTAAAAAGGCAGGAAACATATGCTCACTCAACAGGAGACCCCCACAGAGCAAACCAGAGTTAGAATTATTAATGACAATCAGAGGCAAGTGCAGATACTTCAGCATTCACTCACACTTACTCCCTCCTTCCCAAAACACACAGTGTAATATAAACCATATCCAATGGCATAATTTATTGCTGATTTCAGAACACCTTGGGCCATCTGCAACTTAAAACTAAGCAAGACATTTAGCTATTCTCAAAGGGCCACTCTGCTTCCTGTCAAATAAAAATTTTAAAGTCTTGCTCATTATTTTTTCCATTCAGTAAATTAAGTGAACAATTTGCTGCAGAGTACACCTTGCTTTTTTTCATACTAACCTTACTACTATTTCTGGAAAAGAGGATTTTCAGCTGGAATTAAAATTCTGATTTTCACTTCCACTGCTAACACACCTGTTTATTCTCATGGCTAGAAAATGCATGGAATCTGAAGTGATATTATTTATTTATTTTATCTCATGAGAACCAAGGAAAGCACTGTCACATTTAGGGATTTCTTTTTGGAACAAGAAGGTCTTATATCCCTCACAATAAACTCCTAGCAGCATGTATTTCTCCTTAGGAACAATTTACCTGTTTTATGCTGAAACTTGATACAGTATAAATCATCGTAGGGTTATTTGTTATGTCATCTGGTCGCACCCACTTGGCAAACATTGCTTTCTGTTTAGGGGATAATGGTAACTTCCCACATTTATCACTAGATTTAAGAGAGAAAAAAGTAGAAATAAATCAATAGTAGAAATAAATCAATAGCAGTTTAGAAAAGCTTTTCATGGTATGTCCAGTCTTATATATGTCTGACAAATGGTGCAAAATATGCACAGAACAATTACACTGCTTCATACACAGAGCTGTAAAACAATTTCAAAAGGATACTACTACTAAGTTTGTGATTTTTAGAGAAAAAAAAGCAAAAACATTAAAAACACGAAATAAAACCCAAAAGCTTCTTTCATACAGGCCTGAAGAGATGAAGGGAATTCCAAAAAGTCATCTACACCAGCAGAAACTCAAATTCTTCACTTTATTTCAATACGATGAACTAATAATAAAAAGTGTCTTTAGTTCTGAAAATATTGAGGCTTGTTTGATTGACAAGCCTTTAGCAGAAAATTAAAAAGCAAACAAACAAAAAACCCCCAAACCACAAAAAAACCAACCAAACCCAAATGTCTTTGTCTAATCTTAACATAGTGTTATTGCTCATGAATGAAGGTTTAGCAGTTACATCTCACTCTTCCTCCGAATAGTGCTTTACAGAGGAAATTATCACCTTCATTTTACAGGTAACTGAGGCAGAAGGAGCTAAACTCATTAGCATGCAGCAGAATCACGAAACAGACCCAAGTTACCAGCCCAGCCTAATACTCCAAAAAAAAAGATATAATATTGTCCTTATAGGCCTGAAGACAACTGCAAAAGCACTGCAGAGCAGGATCAGCTTACATTAAAGTTGTAAGATCAGACTGGAAGAAGGAAATGGTAGTATTTAAATATCTCTGCCTGAATTATGCTTAAAAGCCCACTTAGACAATTTTAAACTCTGAAAAAAAACCCATAGAAATACCAAATATTGGAAAGTTTTGGAAACAAAAACAAAAGTAAAGTTCAGTAATTGAATCACTTACGAAAATGGCATAGGGAAGGCAAAACGTTCCCTAAGATCAACACTCATGAAAGGTACATATTCAATGCCATTAATTTTTGAAGTCTTCCTGCAAGTCATAAGAAAAAAAAAAAAGTTACAAACCTATCTATCATCTTTCAAAGCCTAAATTCCAGAAGGTAACAACAAAATTAGTTTTTAAAAACTAAAAGGACACAGTGATTCTGAAAACAAGACAACTACCTCTTGAAAATGAAACAATCACTGTATTTATTCATGTTTGAAATGTGCAGTATTTGATGGCTCAGTCACTAATCCTGCAAGTACATACTTGCAGAAAAATCACCATGCCAGGATAGAAATGATTAGCAGCCACAAACATCTTCATAGTTCTAGAAGTCACATTTAAAACTACATTTGTCTAAACAGAATTTCTTAAGTCACTTAAGCCTGTCATTAAAGAGAGTCTTAGAATAAGTTGACACAGCAATTAACAATTAGCAACACTTAGATCTCATCTAATTGGGGCAGTATTTTGGAACACTTTGTCAAACAACAGTAACAAAAATACTGCACATGTTTATTAGTACATTTTTAACTAACCTGCACAGAACACTTTCTAAAAAAAATGAGAATCATATTTAAATGTGAATGTAATTTAAGTTTCAAACAGAGTTAACTGAAAAAGGTATGTGAAATATTTTTAAAATCAAATGATGATTAAAGATGTGAAACAACTTGAAATTCTTTTGCAAGACTGAAACAACGACAAAAAAAACCCAAAAAACCCAACAAAAAAACCACCCAAAACCATCTAAAACCATCCACAAAGCCAGAAACATTCACTGCACAGGCAGTACAAGAGGAAAAAAGTGAAATTTTAATAAGGCACTTCTTCATGCTCTGCAACATTTCCAACACATACATTTCTATCTTCATGACCATATCCTCAGTCCATTTAAGTCCCCTAAAGTCAACAAGTAGACTAAATGTTTTATGATCAAATCCTGGACAGTGTTGAGCATCACCTCTGTCACAATCTTTTTTTATGGCATGGGGAGAAGGAGGAAGGTTGAAACACCTATCAGACAATGCATTTTTTTTAAAGATACACGTGATAGTTTTCAAAGTTCACAATGTAGGCTAAAGGTTTTACGGATTATTTGTAGCTTATTCTACCTATAATAAAAATCAAAGCAAAAGGAACTGGATGTAACAGAAGTCACAGTCCTACAAAATATTATGCTTCCTCAATTTCCAGTGAAGTAGTAGTTGTATAACCTATAAAAACATCTTTGTACCTTGGCTTCTCAGAGTCAGATCTTTCATGAACTCAGCCAGGTAGGTTATATATAACGTACAAAAATAAGGCTATGAAAAAGAATCCTGGCAGTCATTTACAAGAAATTGTCTTCTAAATACAAACTAGAAAGTATGCTCTGTGAATAAAAGCCACTAAATACATTACCATAGAGAATACAATAATTTATTAATGTGTAGGTAATACCAGCAATGGGGTTTGTAAGAGGTGGTTTTCCAACCCTCTGTTTATACACACCTCGTACTTCAGCTGTTTCGATCTACTGTGTAAGATGCACAAAGGATGTGAGCACAAATGATAATGCTTTGGAAAAACTTGTCTTCAACCTACCTGAGTACTTCGATCTCCTCTGCAGTGTATCTCTGACCTTGAGATTCACTAGCTTGTACTGCTCTGATTGTCTGTGGTTTATCATTTAAAGAAAAATCAGGTCCCAATGGAAAGAATGTTCTGACTGGCTGATTTGGTTTAGCTGCAGTTGACTTCTCCTTCTGAGATGACTTTGACACAGATTCCTTCAGTGCTTCTGCCCTAAAGCAAATAAAAACGCATTTTGTTAACAACAATGGTAAAAATATAGTTGTGGTTCAATTATTGATTTGCTTGGTTCATGTTTCCACATACATTAAATGGAATGAACAAATGCCCAAGTTGACAAACACCACTTTTCCTAAGAAAAATAAATTTCTGATGCCAGTAGTTATTTATTTTCCTGTTCTAGAATCAATTAAAATACAGCATTTCCAACTCATATATAAGCCACTTTTGGCAGAACTCATTAGATTTTTACTGCCTTTAAATTATGCTAATAGGAGAACTTGTGTCAGCGTTCATTATCTGGAACTTCAGAACAAGACCACTGAAACACAGAGAAAACTGATTTGCATCCTCTCATACCTTCAGGATTTAATTTGTCTAGCAGCTACAATAGCAGTAAAAACCCACTAGCATTCTCACAACCCAGCATTTCAACTGCTTGAAGACTGTGTATTCAGGAGCTGTATTTTGTTGTTGTTGCATTAAGCTGCTGGATAGGCACACATACACAAAATATAGGTGTTTTTTTGAACACAGACTGAGAAGTGCTGAAAACCAGCTTATACTGAAACTTAGCCCAACATAGTCTGTTATTTGACGTCATACAGCTGATTTGAAGAGTGACGTTGAGTTTGCGCTTCTGTAACTTGTTTCAGATATAGACTCCATTCCATTAGATCTCCCCATACAATTAGATTGCTACTGTCAAGATGAGTATTTCCCCATTTCCAACTGTCTTCCTTACGAAGGGATGCTGACACCCTGACTTAGTGCTGGCCTGAATTCAGCATTTTTAGAGAAGCCAAAAATTGTAGTATAGTACTCTGATTTATATCTCTGAAGAATTAAGTAGTGCATTGGTACTAATGAATGCACAGTCTTTTCCTAATTCTGCATGTCCCAAGATTCCCAGAGGGCTGAAACAACAGCTACTATATTCAGTGGTATAGCAGCTTGTAGCTATCTGCCAGGAGAACTCTACAAGAGCTACAGAATCCATACTCTTTGCAGTACAGAGCAGACACACTAGGCAGAGAATCCAACTCAGAGACTGTACTTATCCCTGACAGCAACTATGTTTACTAACGTCCGCAATACTCACCTATCCAGTGCTTGTCGAGCTAGCTGTTTCAGTTTTGACTGGAGGCCTGCTTCTGAAGTTTCAGTAGCCTTAAGTGCAAAACAAAAGAAAAAGCTACACATCCAAAAAACCCACAGGTTTTATACAGTTTGTCAAATTCCACACTTATAGATTACAGCAAACAGTAACTAGCTATTTTTTACAATTCTCTTTCGAAATGAGCAAACATGTTCTTTAAAATCTCAGCATAAAAAGCATACTAAGTAAGCAAACATAATTTTGCTGTTCTAGCGAATGCTCATGGAACAAAGGTGATATTTAAAATTCTTCAGCGTGGGCAACATAGTATACACAAAAAATCTGCCAGAAGAATTAACCATATTAAAAAACTATGGGCAGAAAGAAGACAAAAACAAATGTTAGGTATACTACTGAGCTTAGATGTGTTCCAATTCTTTTTCCCAAATGAGTCAAAAATAATTATGGTAACTCAGGAAAAAAATAAATTTGAATGTTTACTTTCATAAAATACAAACAAATAAGATTGCTCGCAAGTTAAAAATCTTGTTCTTGTGCATCTAAGGCATAAAATAATCTATGATAGGGCACCAAAACAGATTATCAAGAGAGCCAATTTCTGTTCCTAGTTGGGAGGTCAGCTATGACAGTTTACTCATACAACCAGTTTATGCTTTTGTTTTCCTTACAGATGAAGCATGGCTACTGCAGCTAAGCAATCTGCAAGAGGCACAACATGAGGTGTAGCGAGACCCACAAGCAGGTTTCAGATTCTAGCTTTGTACCTTGACCAATTCTCCCAGGTCAGCTAGATCAATTGACAAAACAAAAGGCAAGCTACTTTCACCCCAAGAAACAAAACTAGAAACACCCTCTATAAGCAACTATTTTCATTTGCAAATAAATTACACTCCGGGGTTCCTGGTTGGAAAAGACTTTGAAAGATGTATGAAGGTAAGCAGTGGAGATGGAACACTGGCACAGTCATCTAGGAGTCAGACATAGAAGAGGAGAAATAGCTGCTCTCCAAGTACTTCAAGGTTAAGGAAGAAACAAATCTCTCCACCTGAATATACTGAGGAGAAAGACAGAAGCAAAGCTTCAAGATAGCAGAGCTCCTTCAATCTTCGTTCATCCTGGGAAGAAGGTACTTTTTGATTGCCCTGAGGGATAAAGCCTACAGTCATCTTAAAATAATATGCCAGTCAGGATTAAAAGAAGCTTCAGTAGTATCTGTACCTAATGAAATACCCAATAAAGGCAGTTGTTGATAGGAGATAATTTCAGACTAACTTCAATATATGTAAGCAATATTTGCATGCACTGACAGAACAGAAGGAGGAACACAGCAGAGGAAAAAACAGTATGCTGCTGCAGTAAATTTTATGTAATAGACTGGAAACATTCTGGTCTAACAGCTCAAGTGGAAAAACTAGAGCAGTTCTACTAACTCTTCATCTGGATACACTGTATCACCAAGGTTTTTTAGCCTACATAAAACCAGTTGACAGAATTCAGAGAAAAGCCGATTTTACTCTAGCATGTAGCAAAACTAACATTCCCCTCCCAACAACCCACATAAATTTACATTACAAAAAGGGAAAAGAAGTGAAAAAGAAAAACAGACTTGGTGGAGTTACATTATGATGGTGAGCTCTTCCTGTAATGAGTTAGTTAAGGCAACTGGACTTAAGGGAAAAAAGCAGTACCTGTAATTATATTCTCCATCATTTACATAATGGCCAATTCATTCTTACCATTAAATTTCAGTATGAACTGAATTCACTCGTAACAGCTTAAGTGTTTGGCATTGAGTAATCAAGTAGTATTTTTACTAGTTTTGGCATCAGTAGACCATGATGTATTCAGAAAGTGTTACACACAAAAATTTCCCTTAAATTACTTCCTTTAATGTAGTCAGAAAGTAATATAGCTGACACATTAGCAAGTCATCTTCAGTTTTAACTGTTCTTAATTTCTGGTTTAGTGTTGCATTCGCACCAGGGCAAAAACTAACATGAAAGAAGTTCCAGAATATTTATAGTTTTTAGTATAATCCAGTTCAGGAAAAACACATAAATCACAAGTCCCCATAAACTTACAGTGTTGAATAGCAACATAACATAAAGACTGGAAGAAACACTAAAAACACAGTGGAAAAAAAATTAAAAAATAGTTTTTAGAAATACAGGTACTCCATTTTTAAGCCAGCCTTTAAGGGTCAGTCACTTGTGTAAGTGGAAGAATTTCTTACCATCACATAATTCCACCAAGTTAACCTGTAGCTTAACATACTGTTTTCAAACAGAGTTCCACCGCTTCTGTGTACAGCTCTATAGCTTCTTCTGCATTGCCTTTATCATCTTCATCAAAAGCCTGCGTAACTAGGAAGCGAGCACGCTCCAAGTCCAACTGTTGTTTTGACTTCAGAGGGTCTGTGTTCTGCGATTGAACTAAATGAAAAAGAAAGTGTTTACCTTTCTACATACAGCAGCAGATGTGTAAAAACATCCTTAATGTGGTACTAAAACACTAGCAGTCATAATCAGATGGGTAATACCTATTTCTTGGCTGGGAAATCAAATCATTCTAAATTTTGCTAAAAACATCTTTGCAAGGACAAGAAAACACCACCACAACCACCCCCAAAGCACAGATACACTCTCAGGATCTTTCACATGTCAGATAATGTAAATCTCTTTTGTACTACACTATGGACAAGGATGTTTAATTATGTAAAATATTGCATCATTTGTGAAAACATATCAGCTATGGCAATACAGAAGTTCCTTAGGCATCTAACTGATTTAATACCTTTATTAATGACCTGAAGGAGAAGATGGAGTGTACCTTCATCAAGGCTGCAGATCCCACCAAGCTGATTCACTCTAAGACACAGCTGCTATTCAAAGGGACACAGACAAACTAAAGTAATGGGCTGACAGGAACCTCAGGAAATTCAGCCAGAACAAACACTGCTCCCTGTGTCTGGGACAGACTAACACCCTGCAGGGTACAGCCCTGCAGAGAAGGGCCCGGGGTCCTAGCAGACAGGTGGGTAAGCCCAAGCCAGCGATGAAGGCTAACAGCACCCTGGGCTGTGTCAACAGGAGCACGGCCAAGAGATGGGGGAAGGAATTACCACCCTCTACTCAGCACTCAGTAGACTGTATCTGGAATACCACATCCAATCCCAGGTCTCTAATGATGGTTAGGGCTGGAGGACTTGGCTGTTTGAGAAGAAGCTGAGGGAGCACGGTTTGTCCAGCCAGGAGGAGAGACAGCTTTTGAGGGGATCTAATAGCAACTTGCCAGTAACTGCAAGGTTATCAAGAAAATGGATTCAGGCTCTTCACTGAGGTGCAAAGAAAGGGAATGAGAACCAGTGGCTACGAATTGAAACAGAGGAAAATCCAACTAGATATATTAAAAAAAAAAAAACAAAAACAAAGAAACAAAAACAAACAAACAGAAAAACCCAAACTACTTGAAAGACAATTGCACCCTGGAACAGGGGCCCAGAGGCACCAGGGAATTTCTGTCCTTAGGCATTTTCAGGACTTGACTGGACCTGAGCAATCCGGTCCAAAAATCAATGTCTACCCTGCTTTGAGCATGAAATTGGTCTACAGACCTCTCAAGGTCCCTTTTCGGCCAAGTGATTCTATGATTCTAACTGAGAATTGCAGGCATGCAGAAATTTGAGATTTTGGTCTATGCACAAACACTGAAACTGGATCAAACAAGGAAACCCTTATGACAGCACAGAGCTCTTTTGCCCTCTCAAAATTAGTCATTCTACATAAACACCAGAACCCACTTGCTTCAAATCCATAATGCAGCTGAGGCTTAGATGCAAGTTTTGATTTGTTCCTGATCAATTTTTGTTGTTATATTTAATTACTTTCTCATGTTTGCTCTGCAGATGTGGATCCTAAGAATATTTAAAAGGAAAGAATAACCACACCCAAGTCCTTAGGAAGTCTCTGCTTCATTTCTGATGTATCAGAATTCAAAGCACTGATGTGCGCATTGTATTTGTGGTCCTTCACAAAGAACAAGAAAATTACAATAATGAAAACCAGAGCAAACATAATTGATACGTATTTCACAGCACCAAAAGGCTTTCCATTCAATTAATTTAAGCAGAGGTTTAATTAGAAAGCTCTTTACCCACCTGCTGAATGGAGAGCTTGAACTCTCTCCAAGTACTCATTTATTTTTTCTTGAATATTTTCCAAGTTGGACCCTGCCATCCCAGCATAAATCAAAGCTTGTGCAGCTTCCTGCAGGGAGAAGAATTTGAGACAAAGTTAATGTTTGCTGCCTAGAAAATGACTTTCCATAAACTGAGGGCATACAGCAGCCATGAGCTGCATGAAAACAAGCCCCTACATCTGAAAAAAGACTCACTGGCTGCAAGGCAATTCTGATGGAAAGAACAAGTTCCAAGTTATAAATGAGATCACGTTCAATTTCTCACATATGGGACAACCTGTAAGACTATAAAAACCCTTTTCAGGGTCTATAAGGCCAGATCTTAGGCCCGTCTGTATAGTAATGCATGGATTTGGGAGATCTTAAGTCAAACTTTTCAAGCATGCACTGAAATCAGTTAAATAAAGCTCACAAGCCATAAACTGCTTTTTGTTTTTAAAGCTGTGGATTTAAGGTTAAGAAAATAAAAAAGCTACTCACAAGTTATTTGCATTTAATCTGATAACAAAGTAAACCAATATAAAAGCTTTTCAAAATCAAATGCATAGAATTTTGGTTTAGAAAGTCTTTTAGTATTACTCACATCAGGGTATCAAATCTGGAAAGTCTACAAATTTAAAGTTTCCTAGTTCCTCAAACTTTTGTTTTTTAAATGTATGTACACAAAACACTGGATATTAATGAAAGTCCCAGGAGGGAGCATAGGCCTCCAGCTCAGAAGCATGGTACATTATCCGCATTAAGGCTTTTTCCATACTGCACAAATCTATTAAGAAAAAACACCTTCAGTTGCATAAGCTGTCTATCCATTCACTAAATTTATGAAAAGCATGTAAGGTTTGGCAGGGCTGTAATAAACAGCCAGAGCTGACACAGTCTGAGAAGCATATGGAGAACTGAAATTTGTCACTCACAAAAATGAGGATAAAAACCTTATTTTGGCCTCATTATTGGCATGGAAAAACCTCCACACTTTTGTGGCAGTGCTTGTCTTTCCAGCAGCAGTAGAAGAGACGAGGCGGTCATGTAGCAGGCTGAGTATGTAGGAAGCAAAACAGTAACTAGAGAGCTGCTCCGCAAAGATGGTGCTCAGAGAGGCTGCTCTGCACAGGGCAAGCAGAGACCTGTGGGTAGAGGGTTTCTTGTGTGCTTTATGGCAGTGATTTTTGTCAAGCATAGCACTTTTCTCCCAAACACATCTGCTTAGTTTGCCCAAGCTTGAAACTGATCCTGATACAGCCTGTACTTGTTATCATGATAAATTTTCAATAACAAGCATCACAGAACCAAGTACCGCATACTCCCTGTCAACATCCATCACCATATTACATCACATAAAATGTCTACAGCAACAAAAAGGTAAACAGAAGTACTGTTCCATTTATATGCAGCAATTAACTACGGTTAAGGTCTAGCATACAACTATTTTTTGCGGGGGAAAAAAGTGCACTACAGATATACTTTTCTGTGACATACCAAAGTACAAATTGACAAAACAGGTGCTGTATCATAATGGTAAGTTGTCTACATATGATGCAAAGAACAAATATGCGTTTTCAAACCAGTGCTGCAAAACCAATGCATAACTGATGTTGCTTCTGTGATTTCAAGCACAACTGTTTTGCCTGGTTTTAAGATGTAAACATAATGAAAACAGTCTTTTATAAATCAAGCCTCTAAAGGACTTAAGCAGTTGACCAACTGCCTGCAGAGCCAGCACACCGTGCTGGATGTGCAGTTCAGAGTTAGTATTTATGATCTCTTCAATGCCACTACCGTTCTTTGGCATGAGTAGTGTGCCACAGTCGCACTAAGCTAATTGCTGATCATCAGTTTGCAAGTTGCTAACTGCTGGTCAACAGTCAAAGTTACCAATAGTCTTCAGCAGTTTTGCTGAAGTCATCAGGTGCCTAAATACGTTTCTGACGTTTCTCTAGGGCACCATTAGCAAGGTACCCTAAGCTGGTTCACATGCAGCCCTCCTCTAGGGATCTATCAAAGTTACATGATAGCAGGAGCTGACAGCACGTGCTAGCCTTACAAACTCCATTCAGACAGGTCCATTTGTTGTCTAATGGCAACAAACTGTAGCATTTCCTATGCTTCACCCTTAAGGTCAAGTTCTTGCAAAATCCAGTTCAGCACCCAAGCTTTCCCACATGTTTAGTAATTGCACCAGTGGGCTCTGAACTGCTTAGAGCAGTTGATAAGGTTGGTGACGGGCAGAGTTTATTTGCACTGTCCAAAAAAAATGCACGAAGTACCCCCAAAATACTAGATGATATTTTGTAACTACTCTTGTTTAATTGAACGTTGACAGTGATTCTTCAGGCAACATTTGGAAAGCCAAGCCTATCCAGGCTAAATCATACATAAAGAATTCTGCTTTAACAATATCTGCTGAGTTTGCTCGCACTCCTCCTGATCACAATAGGTTTGAACACCAACACCTTCACATATAGTCTGACACAAGAGTCAATAACTTATCTTGGACTGCTGAGAGTCAGCTGTCTGAATACCAAAAATCTTAGCTGCGGTTGTGATTCAAAGCTTTCCTATCACATAGCAGTGTCCATAATCGTGCTACCCTATGGTTTAGCTTTTGCATACCAGAAAACATTGTCTAGATTACACTCTTTGTCATGTGTAGCTTGAGGTACACCAAGACTGTCAGGGATGCATTTTTGGACTTAGCAAGAATGTCACCTGTATGCAGCAAGTGAAAAAGATTTTCCACATACTGTACAAAAGCATACAAGAGTGATTATTTGCACAAAAAGATGGTTTTCTTCTGAAGAGCATTTGATAATTTCTTCCAGATATACTGAGAAATGTACTGTAATAAAGCAGTACTGCGCATAGCTATCAGACCATGCACACACACACTGTTGCTGATAAGCACAGTGCGGTATTATCACGGGTAACTATATCTTTTGCATACATATACTTTACATATATAAACTTGGCTCACCCTACATTAATAACCAGGTTAAAAAAAAAAAAATACTCCTCCTCCTATCCTTTCACGCTTACATGCATAGGCCACCATGATAATAACACTATGCTTTTTATACATTTCAAAGACACCTAGTATTCATGAAGTAAAAGGCCAACTACAGAGCTCTTAGCAAGTTAAGGGAAGAGTATTACTTTGGCAGGATAATGGAATATGTGGAATGATTACTACAACACGGATAAACACAGGCTTCAAAGAAATCCCTTCTCGCAAGTGAGAAGTAAAGCTAGTGGGATATGCAACTTTAATGTAACTTTGCAAAACATAAATCCAACAAAATGCAACAACTTACACGGTGAAAAATGCATAATGGTTGCACAGAAGCCACTAAATACCAGCAGTAAGTCTATAGATATTGAGCAAGACACTGAAGTAACCTCATCACACCGTCGGTTACACCAACCTGAAGCTGTATTGACATAATAAAATCAGATCCCTAATAGGAATATTCACATGCGGTTAAAAACATGTCACTGGTAGCTTGAGATCTGAAGCTAGCTTACTGCCGAGCGTCTTGTATTTCACTATGTACTTCTCTACTTATTCGATGGCCGATTATACAACAGAGTTGTTTCCAGCTGTACCCTCAAGAGCGGCAACGTGCCCACTTGCCGTCCTCCAAAAATGCTCAGCGCTGACATCTCCAGTGTAAAACTGAACAGCTTTTCAGGCCTGGCGGGGGTCCGGGAGAGGCCAGGAATGAAAGCAGAGAACCAGGGGAGCAGAGACGTTTATAGCTAGGTTCCGACGAAGCTTCCCCAGAAGCACGGAAGGGGCTGTGTCTCCAGCAGCTGGAAGAAGCGCCCGGACCCACTTTTCAGGTAGCGGAGCTGCAGCGCTACCCCCAAGCCCGTCAGTACACAGCAGCGCACGGGCAGTACTTGTCCCCACCTAAAAATAAAACGCCTTTCGCAACCTGCCCTGAAACACGCTGCTCCTCCGGAGGGAGACGGACAAACTTTCGACGCGCACGCCCGGCCTTCCGCTTTCTTCTCGGTTGGAACCACCACGTCTTTCCCGAGGCCAAGCAGCGATCCCGTCTCCCACCCGCCAAGGGGGGTGGGTGGGGAGGGGGGCAGACAGCGGCGGAGGCAGCGCTAGCCCGGCGCACCTCATCCCCACCGGCAAGGCCGGGCCGGGCCGCGCCGGGCCACCCCTCCTTCCCCCGGTCCTCTGGAGGCTGAGGGAAGGAGCGTAAACCGACCGGTAGCTCTAAGGCCTCAGGGCGGCGAAGGGGAAAGGGAGACCGGCGCCCTGAGGGAACCGGCCGCCCCCGTACCTTGTAGTAGAAGACCGCTTCCTGGTAACGCCCGCTCTGGTCCCGCTGCACCGCCAGCTGCGCGAACTTCACCGCGTCCAGCTCCAGCGTGGTGGCATCCATGGCCAGTTCCCTCCCGGTGGTGGTAGTGGTGCCGCCGCCGGCCAGCAGCGCCCCTCCAAACCCACCCCGGCACCGCCGCCGGCTCCGCACCCGCCCGGCCGCTTCCCCCGCCTGCCAGACCCCGCCGCGACCGCCGGCCCCGCCCCCATCCCAACCGCCCTCTCCCCTGGCCACGCCCACCTGCCCTGACAGCGGCTGCCCCGGCACCGGCGGCCGGCCGCGCCCCGCCCGGGGCCGCGGGGGCGGAGTGCGCATGCGCCCAGCGCCGTGGGTCTTTTTTTGGGGGGGAGGGGGGAAGGTGGCCTCATGCTGGGCGGGTGTGAGGGCTGCGGTGCGCGTGCTCGGGCTACGCCTCAGAGGGCGGGGCTCTCGGCTCCGGCGGGTGCGCGCGCGGCGGTGAGGGGAGGCGGCGGTGAGGGGAGGCGGCGGTGAGGGGAGGCGGCGGTGAGGGGAGGCGGCGGTGAGGGGAGGCGGCGGTGAGGGGAGGCGGCGGTGAGGGGAGGCGGCGGTGAGGGGAGGCGGCGGTGAGGGCTGTGACCACCCCTCGCCACCTCCCCAGCCCGTTTCTCCCGCCTTTGTAAGCCCCTGCAGAGGTGAGCTGCGCAGTGGGGCGGATAGGAGAAGGCTCAGAGGTGTTGCTGCTGTATTTTAAAACAGAGTGGTGTTTTGTGGTGGTTTTTTTTTTTTTTTTCTCCTCCCTTTTTAACGGAGGTGTTTGAAAGACTTAGTAGCTTCTTCGAAGCCCTAAGCTGTAGAGGCTGGTGTTCTAGGCCTTGTTTGTAGTTAATGTTTTGCTCTTGAGGATAGTGTTTCTAGCTCTAAAGAGAGTATTTTCAGTCATAGAAGCGTTGTCTGAAATACTGGATTTGTTACCCGGTGTGCAACAGCCAATCCCACGTGCCAGGACGAGACATTGATTATTTATTTCAGGGTTGCAGAAGGATGGGTGCTTGGTAGTTTCCCACAAATCAAGCACACCAAACAGAAGTCTCCCTGGGGTTTATATACGCATTTTACATCATTATTGTATTAGTACCTCCTATCTATATTTGATTGGTTAGTAATTTACATACGATTACACAACTGAGTTACAGCTACTACACATGCTCATGGGAAGGGTCTTCACCTGGGCCAGGGTCTTCTTGACCTATGGGTGTGACTTTTAGTATTATAATGAAGGTAGTTCAGCTTAGGACACTTAGAATTTTCACTTTTCTGCCAAGTTGGCTAAACATGTATATTAGTAGCGTTTTCAAGGTCTGTATGCCCATCTGCTCCAGAACGTTTCTCTTCAAGAATGATAACAATACTCGCTTTCCTTGATTAGGAGTTCTTTCTCTGATTCATCCTTGACAGATTCAAGAGTAGAATCCTTCTCATCTGTGTTAATGTACCCATGGTCTCTCAACACTAATTACGATTAACTATTTCAAGAACATGCTTTGATAACAATTTGTCGCGGGATGGATGTATGAGACACAGTTATGATTTAGCAGCAATTCGGTTTATTTGTGATTTGAGGCAGATCAAGAGATTGAGTTCTAGCAGTGCTTAATCATTAACTGAGTTAAAAGTTTGCAAAGTGATTTAACTAAATAAATGAACAGCGACTTGATTACAGATTCGAAGATGGCAAGATTCACACTAACTTACTATAAGGTATCCCAAACCAATAGATATATATGTATATGAGAGTAACACACAGATTTCAGATTAATATATATATATATTAACAAAGCATATGAGCGCGTATACACACTACTTATTGAATCAGTGAATATATCCCTTTTAACCCCTACACGTGCACGGAAAATAGAAGAACATCCACATCCATAAAGCTAAAGCACACAAACATATAAATGGAGAGGTGGATGAAACGAGAGAGACCGGTCTATAGTTAAAATTCCCCTTTTGATTTAGAGCAAATACTCACATACAGCAGCATCCCTCAACGGGCGATTGTTGAGGCTCGAGATAAAGAGTTGCTCGCCCTGGTCTTGTTGTACTCGCGAAGTTTTACCTGACAGGGGAGGTCCTGGCCACAGCCCGCTGCGATCCAGAAGCGCTCAAAGGGCCTTCATCAGAGTTGCTACTTATAGGATCCGAGATAATTGACTTTCGTCAGGTAGTTTTCCACTCCAGCCCAGCGTGGACAATAGAATAGTCCTGTACTTTCCGCTGGTTACACAGGCCCAGAACTTGTTAGGACTTGTGGTCCTGGTAGCCCCCTTCTCCATGGCCACGATCCATATGTTGTCACGAATGATCGATTAAAGTTATTATGTTCAATCGGTAGGAGCTATGGAAACCAGGTGCACTAGGGAGTTGCCTTAGTGTTCTGGTCCATTGTTCTCTACCTTTTCTTTCTTTAATGTTAGACCATTCCGTGGTGTTCTGGTCATGGTGTTATTATGTGGCCCAGGTGGGGAGGGCATCACGCCAAGTATCGAAAGGCCTGAGAGCGGCAAGGGGGGTTGCACCACCACACAAGTGTAAAGTAGAAAGCAAATAAGAAAAAGTGTATTGTACTGCTGCCTCTTTTAAAGAAAAAAGCCACTTCTGGTGCGCTTCAGTTTGGCGGTTTCGTAACCTAGATCTTTTATCTAGATGTTTGGTTGGTTTTGTTTTGTTTTGTTTTTTTTCTTCTTCCTTAGGAGTGGTTTAGGGGAAAACTGGCCTTATTGGGAGGCAGCTGCCAGTGCTTTATTTCTTGTTTGCATTATAGCACCTGCTTTCCCCTCTCCCCAGCTTATGTTGCAGGATGAATTCCTGAGGCTGAGCTGCTCTGAGAGCCCTGGGCTAGGAAGCCTTGTTGGTATCCCTTCTGGAAGCAGTGTCTTCAGGGCTGTGCCCTAGAAGGTTTGTGTCTGTGTGTTCATGAATTGCACTTTAGTGTGAAAACCAGTTCAGCTATAGGCTCATGCTTTAAGAGTTTCTACTTCATATGGGGCAGGGGTCCTTGAGGGGTGAGGTCTCTCTACAAGGAGCCACGTGGTGAAGATGCGGGGCAGTGGGAACCAGTTGCACAGGGAGAGGTTTCATCTTGACATAAGAAAGAAATTTTTTATAGTAGGAACACCATTAATTGGAAGCACCTCCCCAAGGACGTGGTAGAGTCTCCATTGCTGGAGGCTTTCCAGATGGTATTGGACAGGGTGCTAGATAATCTCATCTATGCTCTTTTTCCCACAGAAGGTTGGACCAGGTGATCTTTTGGGTTCCCTTCTAACCTGGGCAATTCTGTGATTCTATGGGCTCTTATTTCTGGCTGAAAACACAGCTTATTGCAAGGCATTGTTTTCATGAGATGAAAAAATGCTGCCTGCTGACTTACTCTGAAGCTCTCCCTTATAAGTGTGTGACTTTTCAACCTGTTTTCTGGTGACAGATTTAGTAAGAGGTGCAGCTAAATGCAGTACTGAAATACTAAAATCTATTATTTTTCCTCTCCAATTTTCTTATGTACAGAGTTAGTGTTCCCATTCTGTCTTCTCTTCCTTATCCCTTCTTGTGCTTTACAGACTGCATTGATATAAAATACAGTAATATTCTGTGTAAAAGATTACTTGGGTTTTGTGATCTGCTAGGTAGGGGGCAGTTCTTGTAATCTTCATAGCTTTGCTTTTGGTTGTGCTCCTGATAAGGCTGGTTGTTTGTTTTGTTTTGTTTTCTTTCAAAGTATGTTTTATGCTACTTACCTGAGCATAGGAAAGATCCAGATTTCACTGAGAGATTTTTCTGAATAAAGGCATATTGGTTCAATATTTATTTAATGATACCATGAAAACAAACAAGGAATTTCAGTCAAGGTCTGCTTCAATTTGATGTTCAGACATAGTAACATAACTTGTATAGGCTAAAATTAGTTTGTGTATCATGGCTTCAGACCAAACCTTTTACACATCAAATGCAACTCTGAAGTATCCAGAGTGACATGCATGATGAAAAGGAGGCTGAACTGGGCAGAACAACAGATAATGTTACTCCTTATTTAAGTCTGCATGTCAAAAACATTTAGTCTGTAACATAAACAAAGATTTCTTCTAGCTAATCGGAGTTCAGAAATGTCAGTTGGGAGAATTAGTTTTTCACTAATTAATGATCAGTGGTGATTTGCCCTCTTCAGACAATAAATTGCTTATGTGTTTCTGTTTTATTAATCTGCTGTAAAATTCTACAAAGACCTTTTAAATCTACAAAAAGTAGAGTAAGTTAGTGATGTCTTGACTGTGGCTAAGACTTCATACATATAACTTTTTGCCTTTTGCTTGTAGTAGCATTTTAGTTTTGGAGCCAGATATTGAAATTGGCTCCTTTTGTTTGTAGCTGAAGAAGCATCAGTTCTTTCCATCAGTGTTGATGTATCCCAGACATTTAAGCTTTTCTGTCTGTGGTTAACTCTTATTTTCCAAGATACTGTGCAGAAAATCCAGTTACTAAGGTTGTTAAATGTCACATGATGTTATTACTTGTGCAGAAGGCAGCAATAGGAAGTAGAAAAACATTATTAGGGCTGATAATGATGGGCAGAAGCTTCATTGTTTCAGTCACTCAAAACTTGGCTGGAAAAAGTGTTAAGTAGATGCACCTGTGATAAGAACTCACTCATAAGTAAGAGCACCCTTTGGAAAAGCAAATTCTGGCAATTGCCAGTGATACCAATTGCTGTCCTCCATTTCTCCACTGCAAGTGTTGGATTCCACCTGCCTGACAAGGGCTTGCTCTACAGGTACTGGGGAGCCCTATTTTTCTTTGAGCTTGTATGCATTTAAACTTGCCAGTCCTTCTCCACCCTGCACTTCTGCATTATAGCGTTACACGCTCCCCCCCCCCCGCCCCCAAATTTGTTCCATTTCCCTATTGTTATAATTCCTATTCTAACATTCCTATAGATCTCCTAGCATTCTTTTCTATTACATCCCTTTTTCCACGGACACAAATCTAGATTCTCCATCCGGGTCCTCCTCTGCCTCAGTTTTTCTTACATTTGGTGATATTTGCCCTGAGTATCCCTTGCTTCCCACCATCTACTTTCCTTCTGTGCCTTCCTTCCTAACCTCATCTAATGCTTGCTTTCTTATCTCTCCTTCCTGCCTGCCTTTTGCAGCCAATATGCTCTGAGAAGCTCATATCTGTATATGTTGTCTTTATCTTATTCCCTCCAGCTCTCACTTTTTTCCAGAGGCAATATCAGATGAAGGAATTCAAGTCTCTGTTTCTTTCATACTCCTTTGCTGGGGATTAGACAAAATCAGCTCATTCTCATTTGTCCTTCCTCTTTGAGATGTTTTCATCCCTTTTTCTTTTTTGTCTCCCCTAATGCTATAATTTGCTGTCCCTCAGCTTCTATTCCTGCCTTCTGATTTTGATTCTTGCTTCTCTGCTTCTTCCTCTCCTTGTTTTTCCAAACATATGCTGTAGGAGTAGAAATCTGCATGTTGGTGATGGTTCTTACCTAAGTTTTGCATCTTGCCTTACCTATTTTCATTTGACTACAGCTGTAGCTTTTAGTGCTCCCATCTATTATAAAACAAAGCCCCAAAACTTTTATGTAATTTGGTCTTCCATGTGTATTGCTGTCAAGTATCTGTGCTTGAGTTCACATGGTTACTTTTGCTCTGTCAACGGTGGCAATACGGAACCAGAACATGGGCCACTCTAGTCTGATATTCCTCTGACTGGAGTGTAGTTGATGCTTGTGAAAAGAGTACAAGAACAGGGCAAGCTCAGGAGAGTATTTTTTCTCAGCTTCCTGCAGCCTGTGGGTTGAACTTGCATCATAGCTTCTGATAGCTCTTGCTGGGATTGTTTCAATGAATTAGTCTAATTGTTGCGATAGCGCGTTTTGATTTTAGTATTCAAAACATTTTGTGGGAATGTGCTCTATAGATTAAATGTGTTGTATGCCATAACGTTCCCCTTTAAAAAAAGAAAAGCAAACCAAAAAACCCCTGTCACTCAGTTTAACTTTTTGCCTCCTCTGTTTGTAAGAAATTATGATCATATGTGATGGTTGCATCTTTTAGATTGCCTGTAAGTTTGTGGTGTTCTTTGCTATGTCTTTCTTCAGTTATTTCTTTCTTCACACGTTTAATCTCTGCTTGAGCAGAATCCTCTCAATACCTTTGATTTATCCTTGTGACTCTTTTCAGTCTTCCCTATGTTTTCTTTGAGATGGGGTGACCAGAATGGTGTGGAATATTAAAGCTGTAACATTAGTTTTGTATTCTGGTGTACTGTTTTACTTGGTTTTATTCATAATCACTCCTAACACTGTATTTGCCTGTTTAACCACTGCTGAGCGTTGACTGAAGTTCTGAGAATTCTCCAGAATCACTCATCTTTCCTGAGAAGGGATAAATAGTTTCTTGCATCTGCCATTATTTACTTAATGTGGTGTTTTCTCCCCTGTGATTTAACAGCTTTTAATTTCACAGGCTGTTTATTACATACATGTTGATAGGAGATCCTTGTGCAACTTTCCATGGTAGGCTTTCACAAACCAGAGTATTTGTATCACTAGCATACCTCTTCATCCTGTTATTTCCTGCCAATTCCAGATAACTTCTGAGTGTTTATAGTAGTTGACCACTTTGTTCAGAAACAGAGGTTGGGTATGCTGTGTGCAGGTTCTGTAGAGACCTCCTCCACTGCCATTTTAAGAACTGGCATCCCATCTATTTTACTGATGATTAAAGTTTCCTCCATCTTCTTGTTGAAGAAAGGCACTGTGTGGGAACCTTTAAGTGCTCCTGTATTAAGCTGCCTCCCAAATTCTTACTCTCTTACAAGTGACATAAGAGACTACCCTTTCCGTAGAGCTCTCCTTTCACAAAGTGCTTTCAAGACCTTCTACAAGAGATGCTGTTCATATGCCGAGCCTATTGGCTGGCTAGGACAGTGTTATCTCATTGCTTCTGTGGGCTGTACTGTTTTATGTCTAGTCAGGCTGTAGGTAATTGCCTTCTATTTTTACAGTTCCAAGTACAGCAGGACTATGATAGAAGTGTCACTAGTGTGGAATAAAAAAATTAGTCACTGTATTGGACCCACCCCTTTCATGTAATTTGTATTATTTTAATCATGTTAAATATGTTGAGTAATCTCTTCTGCATTAAAAGATTGTAAGTTTGTGCTATCCAGTTTGATTCATTACAGTAAGCAGCAGGTAAAATTATTTTAGACATGTGATGGTTAATATTTTAAAGACCTGGGCAGGCCTTAGACTGAGAGGCACGCACCAAAGTGATAAGAAGTTAAGGAAGGTAAAATAGCTCACTAAACAATGACTCCTGTTTGTTCAGAACATCACTGAAAATGAATACCTGTTTCATCAATAAGATGTTAAACCTGGATATGTAATTGTTAAATGGATTCTGCAATAATTTAGAGAAATGTTGCTTATAAGCAATTCCTTATGTGTGAGCCTGCTTTGGTTGGGCTGTTCCAGAGCAAATGCAGATCTGTTTTAACAGATGATTGGAGTTTGCGCATATTCTCTAATGCGTAAAGTATTTTCTTAAACAGACTATCTGATCTTGACCTATTTTTATGCTAAGTATCACCAATTTATTGTTACGTAGAGTACCTAAGTATTGTATTTTCAAGGCTGAACCCTTACCTATTGATTATATTAAACTCTTTTCACTACAAAATGAATTTTTCCTTGCTTGAAGCCTTCTGAATCTGAACCCAGACCCCTGATTTCTGCTGATGGTACTTCTGTGAAATTAACAAGGCAGGTAAAGCACAAGTGAAAATAAAGCCTTTTTGTACATATGGTATTTTAGTTATTAGTATGCTAGAAAGCACTCCTATTTATAGGGCTTTGAATATATGAAGCTACTTGAAAAAAGCAATCTGCTATATTACCACTAGATGTCCATCTACTGTTAGATTGAAGCTAGAAGTTTTTGCATGTTAAAAGAACAGAAATTGAACAAATACATTTTTAGCTTGGCTCTGGTTTAGTTACAAGTGTGGCTGAAGTTGCTTTGGTTAATTTTGGTTTTGAAGTTTTCTTGACTCGGTCACAGAGATTTAGATTTGGGTTTTGCAGTCAGACATCCAGTATCCAGACTGGCCAGAAGTTTTGGGTCCCCCTGCCCCTTGAAGACTAGAGAAATAGGAGTATGAAATATAGAATTGTGTTACTGTAATTCTGTTGATAATATTTTTTTAAAATAGCACTGTTTCAGCAGAGATTATTGCAGTCCTCTAAAATTTCATAAATTAGTTTCCTACAAAAATTACTATGGTTCTCTAAAAGTAGAGAGTTCCTCCTTACACAGTTAAAACACTGGCTTTCAACTTTATAGGCTGTAATTTGTGGCATCTGTTTGGAAGAAAATGGTCACTGTGATAGAGACTATGATCCGAACTGTGGAAAGAGAGATGTAAAGTGAGAAATGTATGTTGATAGCAATAATGTTCTTCACCTTTGTAGTTAATAAACATGCTTCTTTTAGGAATTGCATTTGCAAATTCTTCCAGTCTGACCATTGACTGGGAAAAGAAGCTTAATGAAATAAAAATTTATATGAAATAAGCTTCAGTGGAAGGCACCAATGACACTATAAACTATTGCATTAACTAAGAGATCTCCATGTGTTATTTATGCATATATAATTAGTAATATACATCACAGTTTGATGTAATCTTGTATAAAAAGTAAGAAAAACTTCTGCACTGAGTTATGGCAGGGTGACATTTTCCAATTTACTCAAAATATTAATGGGTTGATAGCTCTTTTAATTTAACCATCAGAGAACTGTAGAAAATGTTAAATCCTGAAACTATTGCAGTCCTTCCCCCTCTACTTAGATTTCTGTGGTTTTAGGAGTCTACAAAACTTGGTTTTGGTTTGTGTGAAACTTGGTAGCATTTTAAGAAGAAATTGACCAAGCAGAGCCAGAACCTTTGTTGTGCTTTCTAAAGGAAGCTAATATAAAAATATGGATTGCAGTGGGGAGAGGAGTACAGGTTTTGTTCAAGTCTCACACATGTGAGCTCTGATGTGTTAAGACTTCATGAGTGTGTTGAATTTGGGTGAAATATTGATTATGTTGAATGACTTTGTCAGGGACAAGATTTCTCTTTTTAGGGACCGGTAGGAGAGACTAATGTAACTGTGTTTTGTAATCAAAAGTCTATCTGGAATCATTAGTGCAAAAATAAATTGTTAAATGCTATTTTCTCTCTTAAGTGTGACGTCACAGGTGTGGTAACAATAGAGTTAGTATAATACAAAGGTGAAATGTAATTCCTAAGTTGTCTTTCACTTATTTATGTTGACATGGGACCTGAAGGGTTAGTCAGTGCACCAAAAGGTATGTGGCACGTTGGTCAGTATGCTCTTTGTAATTTAGTTCAGTTTCTTGCCATGAGCTATCTCTTCCGACTTTTCTTCTTTAATCACACTCACTGTCTTTTCAATGCTGATTTGCTCCATTCGGTAAATGTATATATATCTCTATTGTAATTCAAGTGTCTTATTGAAAGCTAGGCTGTCACTTAACAGCAATTCTTTTCTTCCTGTGTGCTGTATTATGCACCCAGGAGGTGCTCTGGATCAAACTAATACCTAAGGACTGATAGTTTCTTGCTGTTATGTCCCATGCTACTCCTCAAAATTGCCAAAAGTAATCAAAATGATGAACATAGCTGTAGTTAATGTTATCAAGTTCAAGAACAGAACGGTTCTAAAATAGATGGTCAAATGCATCTCTTATCTGTTGAAAAACATTTCTGTAAAGAAAACAGTATTCTTTACAGGATAGCAAATTTTTATGAGAAGCAACTAACAAAGGGCTTATATCAGTTGATTTTTTTTTTCTTTTTGAAGAAAAAAAAATTCAGACTATGCATTGGAGGGAAGGGGGCTTTTTTTTTTAAGGTGCTATTTATTTTCTCACTTCTGATGAAGGGTTTTTTATGAGAATTAATAATATGAAATCCAAGTCTCTTGCAAATAATCAAGTCCTTTATTGAAACAACTTGTTATACTGTAAGATTTGTATTCCCAAGGAATTATGTAGTTAAAGCTTTATACACATGCTTCATTGTGAAGGGTTGGCTTCAGCTAGCAGCCAAGCTTGCACACTTCCACCCACACACCCCCACAGCAGGACAGGGCTGGGAGAGGAACAGAGAAAACAGGAAGAACAGGAGCAAGAAAACTTACGGATCAAAATAAAGACAAGGAAATAATTTACCAGTTACTGTTGTTGGCAACACAGACTGCACTTACAGAATTTCAATTAATTAGCGTAACATTTAATTACTGATTTGGGCATTGGAAAACATTTAAACACTTTGGGGAAAATACTTTTCTTCCCCTTTTTCCAGGCTTAACTTCACCCCAGACACCTCTCCTCCCCCCGTGTTATTGACACAGGTTACACTTCATACATTCAGTGACACGATGGGTGATGCAGGAGTTAGGGGTCAGTATGGTTTTTTCCTTCTTCTGACGCTTATATCTTGCGTTATGTGCTCAGTTCATCTGAATTGAACTCACTTTCAATTCTAAGCCGTTTGGAGAAACTTGGCAGAGGTGGTCTTTACTGTAGAATATGACATCCAAGATGCCATATTATCTAGGTAGGAGTTCAGGGTGTAGAATGATGTACTATAATGTCTGGAGTGGATAATTTTTTTAATGCCTGCTTCCTGTAAACTGTGCAGCAGAAAGAAATTCTATCAAGCATCCATTTCTGTACTGCATCTATGTGTGTCTGTAGAAACATGAGTACAGACAAGGTAAGTATTGATGACTGTTTCAGAGGGACTGCATACACATTGTAAAAGGGACTCCAGAACCTGAAAAAGGTGCTTCCTAATCTTGCAGCTTCATCTGGGCAGGTGGAATCCATTCATCTGTTTTATATGCATCCATTTGCAAGACTGGTATCACATCCTTTTAGGAAGAGCCCAGTCTCACATTGCACTCAGGCTTTGATCACTCTCTGTGATTTTTATAGGGTTTAACGCTTCTAATAGATTACAAATATATCAAAATGGGTTAAATTTCAACTTTCATTTAAGCATGGAAATGCCCAACAATATGGAAGTTTTGAAGAAAATTCACAACATCTGGAATATTTTTTTTTTTTAAAATCCTTGGGTTCACAGTAATGGTCTCTGTGGATCCCAAGTAAGCTGGTTTGATGAAAGACTGAATAGTTTATCCTCCTACTGATACTGATGATAAAGTTGATCCATAAACTTTGCCTTGTAAACTTCCTGATTCTTTTGCTTAGTATGCTTACCCTAATTAAGAAACAAACTTTTGCTTTAATTAAAAGGATGCTTTTTCAATAAAGTGAATTCTTACAGGATTTCATCGAATATCCATACTCTTTATTACTGTTTTTCAGGGCCAGCAAGACAGTGGATGGTCAAAGATCTTTTTCCTTCATGAATGAAATTCATTACTGTACTAATGACATTGGACTTAATTTTGGAGATACCTTTTTAGTGGAAATGTTTTCATGTCCTTATGCTATAAAATCCAGGTGGAAAGAACAAATGTGTATGAGGGAGTGAGGATAAACTGCTCAGAATACCTGTAATGGGAGGATGTCCAGGAATTGCTCCAAGACCGTTTTGATCCATCTTGGTAATTGTCACTCTACTGAGAAAGTTTGTTCTCATGAATCAGCACAGAGAGCTAATTTGATAGCATTTGGAGTAAAAAAAACAAGCCTGCATCTTCAGCTTTCCCCAGTCTTTCCCCCTGTGCATAAATACACTTGTGCTCAGTCAAGCTGTTTTTTTCCTATAGGTTATTTCCATTTTTAAGTATCAGCAAGTGACATGATTTGTTTGAGTTTGTGTTTTTGCAGCAGGTCACATTATTGTAAGCAGGTAAGTAGACAGGCAGTAGGCAGATCTCACAACCTGTGCTAAAATAATGCTGTTTGCACTGCATAGGAATGCAGCAGAAAAAATAATGGCACAAGTCCTGAGGGCACAAATGTGTATGTAATCCTGGACTTCATTTGGTTGTTGCATGTACTAAACTTTTACTTTATCCTTGAAAATTTCACTAGGATTAAGTTGTTCATGTGCATAAGTGTGTTTGTACAGCTGGAACAAAAGAGATTATATGTACACTACATTTGAATCACTTAACCATAACTCTCCAGCTATTAATAAAACAAGCATGCCAGAAAAGTCTGTTTCTGAAATGAAAAGCCAGCTATTATTTTTTTTCCTTCTATAAGTAACCAGAATCTCCCTTTAGTCCTGTGGGACCATTGTGCAGTATTTAAATGTGTGCTAAAATAACACTGAGTAGAATCTAGTATGTAGTGGTTTTTATCATCCTTGCCATTACAGGATGTCTACTCTGAACAACTGAAATAAAATGGGTAAATACAATCAGAAGGAATTAAGGACAGAAAAACATTATCTGGAAATATCACTTCCAATCTGGCTGTCGTATCCTGTAACTGTTCCACCTGGTGGTGGCTTTGCATGTGACTGTCTCATTTTTATTGCATTTTTACTTATGCATTGAATGTTTGAAAGTTTAAAGCCAATAGGATATTTGTTTGATTTTCAGTGAAATAATGTCTACCTCAGAAGACTGAGTGAACAGAAGAAGGATATGAAAAAGTCCCTCAGAACTAAGACAATTCCTGCACTTTGTTTATTTTTTAAGTACTGCGGACAAGGAAGCTGACACTGAATGTGGTCTGGAAACCAGGACTGGGACCTCCAGCAGTATTGGTACATGAACACTTCTTTGCCTGTTTTGCTGCCTAGAAACAGACAAAGGAGCAGTTTAGATCTGGAACTGGACCAGTCTGGAAGTTATAACTGTTTAGGACAAAATCCCCAGTGTTCTTTGCAGGAAATTGTCTTTCTGCTTTGTTTTACATGTGACTTGTGCATGTGATTTTGTTTTTTAAAGTGGACCCTACTGTGAGAGCTTAACTTCGGGATCTCTGCAATGATCATCTTTATCCTGAGTTCTAAGAGGAATCCTTGTGTTCTGTATGATGATAAATGTCAGATTCTTGGTTTAGCAAAAATTTTTCAAATTATTTTCCCCACCTCCCTGGAAGTCTGTGAGAGATGTGCTGCTGGAAAAGCTTTTGTCCTTAGGCAAGTATGAGTGCAACTTGGTAAAAAAAAAAAATAGTGTTCTTTAACAGGCATAATCTTTTGCTTTTCAGAGGCAATAAAAAAAAATGCTACAACAGGGCTGTACTTGATCCATAGGGCTGGATGGCCTGCTTATCTGTTTATGGAAGTTTTAGTGTTTGGATAACTAGCCATGAAATTGTGAATGGCAACAGCTGACATGACCAAATGTCCCTCTAAATGCCTACTCAGTTGCTTCCCCCCACCCCCGAGCCTGAATAATAATTTTGCACTCAGAAGTCCTTCCATACCCTTCATTTAGCCCTTTTACCCTGCTCTGTGCTTGGATAAATCTGCTGAGTTGTTGCTGGTCTCTGAAATCACTGTTACTTTACTCCACTGGGGATGTGGGGATTTGATCGCATGGGGGGGGGGGGAAGCTGGAAAAAGAACACGTGGGCTTGAAAGGTCTGAGTTGTCCAGTCAAGTTCTCCTGTAATTAGAGGCAGCTATGCAAACAATGCTGCTTCTTTCTCTCTCATATGACACCCTGTGATAAACTTAGGCTCTTCAATAGATCAGAATCTCTAAAAACAAATAGTATGTCACAAGAGCAGAAGTTAAAAAAAAAAAAAAAGCAAAGTCCATGTTCAGGTGAGAGTGATATGGGTTGTGAAATGCTAAAGGGAAATCAAAAAAGTAAGGGTGTGCAGTTGTGAATGTTTTATTAACTTGATCTCATCTCACCTTTATGTACCAGTCAAGTGGGAAGTATTCCAGTTTATATAAAAGAGTTCAGTAAACCCTTCATTCTTAGGAACATTGCAAAGGTCATTTTGCCAGATGTTCTAATTTCCTTTCTTCTGTATGAAAACTAGTGATTGCCAGAGGAGGAAAACATATTTCTGTAAAAGATGCGTGTGTCTTTAAGGATTATTTTGTGTGTCCTCTGGTTGAAATCCCTATTATTGTCACTAAATACCAAAAATTGCCACAGCAAGGTTTGAGTTCGGTAGTAACCTATGCCAAAAGCCAAGAGCTTAGAGATCATGTAGAATGTATAACCTTACATTTTAGAATACTTTTTTCACTGTTAAAGCTGTAGAGGTTTTACTGTGTTTCCTGTTTTGAAATACTCACTTTTCAATATCTGTAGTAGGACACAAAATTAATCAAATGGCAGTATAGTTCATTACTCAATGTATATTCTTCTAGACAGTGCACTTACATTCAGATCAAGATCCTAAAGACATAATGAAGATTTAATTCAATGGAGTGAAAACGTAATGATGCAGAGATAGCATGGTAGTGTGTAGGTAAGGGCAGTTGAGTTTTCACCATAAGCCTGAGTTTGATCCCTTCACAAATAATCACACAAAAATTGTATTTGGCTGAAAACCTAACCTCAACAACAGAATAAGCCTGCTTATTGCTTCCAACCCACCCACCCCCAGTTTTCCTCTATCTGTGAAGTACCTCATTGTTTCCAGCAAGGCATGCAAAAAGAAACCAGGCTCCCAAGAGACCTAGTTAAAAGCTTTGCTATTCCTCATAAGAAAATCAATTATATAGGATTTTTATTTTGACCCAGAAAAAGATATTGTGCTTTGAGTTAATTGAAGAATAAAGACTGATCTTGCATTTGATCATGAAAGGGTATACAGATGCAGTGATTTGTTAGACTGGAATGAGTTTAGTCCAACTCAATTTTGATTGAGCATTTTAATAAATTGTTTTTCAGGAACATGTTAACTTTGTATTAATACAGAGTATTAATTCATTTCTTGCTGTCTTCTGCAACACAGATATAAAGCACCCTGTAATGATACTCGTGATGGGTTCAGTCCTCTGAAACTAAGAGACTGTCTTTTTTTTCTTCTGCTTGAAACAGGTAACCACCTCAGGCATCAGACTGTTGGTGTGGTAGCTTGTCTGTGTTAGAAAGGGTGGGAATCATTTTTTCCAGCAGCTAATGCTGCTCCTCTGGCCCTGCTCCTTAACTTCACTAACCCCTACTTAGTTTCTTATCATTTCATTCTCCCCATCCATTCTTTCATTTTACTTAAAACTAGCATTCTTGACATGTGATGTGAGCCTGTGCACAAACAGATGTAAGTGCCTTGTAGCAGGCAGTATTTTGTATTAGCTTTATTTGGGAGGATAAATGAGTTTGGTGTTATCAACTAATGGGTTTATATCATCTCATATCAATGAGATCATATCAAACAGCTACTCAGTTCCCTACACATAGATATTTGTGTTCCCCAGTTCTGTCACTGTTCTTTGACAACATGTGTTAGCTGCTGGAACTACCATGGAGCCATGAGGTGTCACTGCAGGGTTGAAAACTGAGCCAGTGATATTTGTAAGAAGTTAAAAGTCAGCTTTTTAAATATGTTTTTATGAAGAATTTTCACCTTCTTTTGCTGATGTATCAAATATAATTTTCCTAGGGAGTGAGGATTTCTTATCTGTACAGGATTAAGACATCACCTGTGTACTGTCATCCCATGAATGTGCCGCAGAACCATAGTGGTCCAGGAACTTTTTCAGGTATTCTGCAAATAGATATGGTTTGAATGATTCATGGAGAAGGGCAGATGATCAGCAGTGTTAGTCCCATGCACTGACCAGTGGGCCCCCTATCCCCCAGGTACAGGAGAGATTAGCAAAGCATTACAGTATTTGATACCTGAAATCAGTTGTTCAGTAAAAGGCACAATAAAAGAGAAGCTGTGCTGGAATGATAATTTAGCCTACTGCAGCCAGTGATAGATCTAATATGCCTTTGGAATGAAAAGGATAGCGGATGAGCCTTTATTTGTCTTTTAGGACAATAGAGCGTAAATGGTGATGCATCAAGCTGATGAAACTGAACATCACCCTTTCAGGTAAGAAGTTTGCCTTACAGCCAAGTGGTTTTTTTGGTATCTGGAAAACTTTGGAGCTTGCTGTAGTGTTGCCAGTTCAAATCTGTATCAGTACTTTTATTGTTTTGTAGGAAGCTGGCATTTAGTGAATGGGTTATAAGTCTGCCTCTCCACCTCTGACAGACTAATAGCTTGTAATTTACAGGAAAAAAAGACTACAGATTTTCCATTATCCTTTAATTTATCCTTGATTTTATTTATTTCATAAATGGTGTTTACGAAATGAGGTGAAACTATATAGTAGAAGTTATACCCTGTGGAGTTTATTAGGCGAACTTAATGATGCAACTCTGACTAATAAACTGATGCTCTTGATGATATTTTTAATTTCACATTAAGGTTGAGCTGTCTAAAACAAAGCAGTTTTGGAAGACTGACAGGCCCTGTCTTTGCATGCCTGTGCACTATACGTGGTACACATATGTGGGCAAAAGCTGCCCTCTAAGGCAGATGGAGAAGTTAGTAAATCACAAAATTTTTACTTTGGTCTGTTCACATCTGTGATTATTGTCAGGTAAACTGAGACAATTTCTATCCAACTTAAAATTTGCATGATTTGTCAATTCCAGGTGCTGGGTTGATGTGTTTTCATCCTGTCCATTGATTAAAAAATAAATAAACGTATAATGCATTTAAAGATATACTCTGGGGTTAAAGATTCTGATGCAAATCATGAACAGTGTTGGGCAAATACAGTGTCCCTTAAGTCAAATATTAAACGTCTCAGCTGAATCCTGAGCAGATTCACCTCACTTGCTATGACCTGTTTTTTGTTGCAAAAAACTCCACAGAAAGAGAGCACAAAATTGCTTAAATGTACTTCCTTGAGTATTTTTATTAAAGTGTTTGTGTCTACCTTGAAAGCTGTTTTCATCTGAGATCTGCAGTCTCATGAAAAAACACAATCGTGTCAATCAAGTATAAAAATACTAGACTTGCCGAAGTGCACCTGTGTGAATGTGCAGCCATGAGAAGGATGTTTCAATCGGAGAGGGTGCATATTTGCTGTCATCTAGTCCTCTCTCGCTGCATTCTTAAATTTTTCAAGTGGATCAGTTAGCCCTCAGGATTGTAAGTTTAGTGGTAGCTTTGCCCATGGCATGTAAATTTCCAAATTTTAAGTTAACACTGATGACAGCATGAGTTTTGATGGCTTGAGTATGTAGAGAATAAAAGAAGAGTTATGAAGAAGGGCAACTTAAAATTCGGGACCTGGAATCAATGTCCTGATAGGATTCTCTTCTCAGTTAGGAAAATCTATTACAAGCAGCGAACACCATAGTTTGACTTACTGCTTTTTCTGGCTTACCATAAGAAATTTCCTTCTTTTGCATCTCTGTAACCCAAAAGTGGAAGACTTTGTATCACTTGTCATCTCGCAGAGACTATCATGCTTCTACTAGCAAACTGGAATGAATGCATTTTTAAAACTGAAAAACTACATCTTCTCTAAGAAAACAAACAGTGCAATTGCCCTGTTACTTGGTGTGCTATAGTCCACACTGTGTAGGGCTCCTTGTGATGGGAGCAGGGATAGATTCACCAGAAACATTAACTATGTGATCTCTGTTCCAACACTAGCCTTGCTTACAGTGGCATTACTAGCTCATCCACGTTATGGCTGTATCTCATCCTGTTTCTTACACCTTTTTCAGTTACTGTGTTCAGAAGGGATGGACTTTTTTACTAAATCTCTCTTTCACTCGAAATGGACCAAAAGATCTCTCTAGTACCTTGAAGCAGTGTGGTCAGTACAGTCACTCTTACAATTGTTGATCATTCCCAGTGCCAGGCAGTCTAAAGTGCAATAGCTTTTCTTTTTCCTTCTAAGGAAAGAGATTACTGGAGAGGTTGGAATGAAAGCCCCATCTGTATGCCAGATTCTTATCTACTGTAAACTGTGGTATTGAAGTCAGTGGTGCTTTGCTGATTCATATTCCAAGGGATATATTGGATAGGAAATAAATTGGAAAAAAAAGCAAAATTGCTGCCTGTCTTTCCTGAGACAGCTGTTTGCTATAAAACAGAACAAAACCTGTGTGGGTTTTGAGACAGAGTGATACATAGAAGATGTTTCCTGGAGAAAAAAAAAATGCAGCTGTAGGTTAAAGGAAGTTGATAATAAAATGAAAAACTGAAGAGAAAAAGTGTGCAGGGTAGGGATCGGGAAAGCCAAGGCACAGCTGGAGCTGAACCTGGCTAGGGATGTGAAAAAGAGCAAGGAGGGTTTCTTCAGGTATATAGGACAACAAAGGAAGAGAAAGAAACTGTAACCCATCTGATAAGAGAAATGGGAGACCTGGCTACAATTGACATGGAGAAGGCTGAGGTAGTTGACAACTTTTTTTGCCTTGGTCTTCACCAGCAAGTTCTCTGGCTGTGCCACCTAGTTCACAGAATCCAAATGCAAGGACTGGGAGAATGAAGTACTACCCACATTAGGAGATCAGGTTCGAGACCAGCTAAGGAACCTGAATGTGAACAAGTCCATGAGACCTGATGAGATGCATCCAAAGGTCCTGACAGAACTGGCAGATGGAGTTTCTAAGCCACTATCCATCATATTTCAAAAGTCATGGCAGACTAGTGAAGTTCCCACTGACTGGAAAAGGGGAAACATATCCCCCATTTTTAAAATGGGAAAAAACGATGACCTGGGAAACTACAGGCCGGTCAGTCTTACCTCTGTGCCTGGCAAGATCATGGAGCAGATCCTCCTGGAAACAATGCTAAGGCACGTGGAAAACAGAGAGGTGGTCGGTGACAGCCAGCCAACATGGCTTCACTAAGGGCACATTGTGCCTGACAAATTTGGTGGCTGCCTGCATATTTGGTGGATAAGGGAGGAGCACCTGACATTATCTACCTGGACTTGTGCAAAGCATTTGATACTGTCCCACACAACATCCTTCTGTCTAAAACGGAGAGATATGGATTTGATGGGTACATCACGTGGTGGATAACAATTGGCTGGATGGTCGCACGCAAAGAATTGCAATCAACAGCTGAATGTCTGGGTGGAGACCGCTGATGAGTGGTGTCCCTCAGGGGTCCATATTGGGACCAGTATTATTTAACATCTTTTTCAGGGATAGGAACGGTGGGCTTGAGTGCACCCTCAGCAAGTTTCTGGACGACACCAACCTGAGTGGTGTGGTTGATACTCTAGTGGGAAGGCATGCCATCCAGAGGGACCTTGACAAGCTAGAGAGGTGAGCCTGTGTGAACCTCATGAAGTTGAACAAGGCCAAGTGGAAGGTCCTGCAGCTGGCTTGGGGCAATCCCAAAGATGGATACAGGCTGGGCAATGAGTGGGTTGACAGCAGCCCTGTGGAGAAGGACTTGAGAGTATTGGCAGTTGAAAAACTGAGTATGAGCTGGCAATGTGTGCTCACAGCCTAGAAAGCCAATTGCATACTGGGCTGCATCAAAAGAAGCATGGCCAGCAGGTTGAGGGAAGTGAATCTCCTTCTCTACTCTGCTCTTGTGAGACTCCACCTGGAGCACTGCGTCCAGCTCTGAGGTCCACAACATAAGAAAGACATGGTTTTGCACACTAAAATAGTAGAAAGCTGCACTTTACATTTTCTTTTCTTTTTTCTTTTTTTTTTTTTTTCCATCTTTTTTCTCTCTGCTTTTTTGGGAGTTTGTTTTAGTGGGTGAAATTGGCTTAAGCAAGGCTCTGAGGAAAGTTAAGCAATGGCAGTCAACAGTGAGGGATGTGTCATGGGAGATGGGTGCAAGAATACCTTTCAGAGGCTGTGAGTTGTTTGCACGATGTGCCTTCTCTTTAAGCTGGTTTAGACAATCCCTGTTCTCCAAACCCTATTGCCTCTGCCAGCTTGCTATTGTTTTGGGGATTGTCCACATCAGGTACAAGTACATTTTGCAGCCCTATTGTGAACTGGCTTAAGGAAGTGATCAAGCTGAGAAGTACCTGCACAAGAAAAAAAAGGGGATTTTTGACTGTAAGACTGCTACTATGGTACAGTGCTCTATGGTACAGTGCTCCACTCCCACCCTTTCAAGATGAAGTTGGTGGGCCTAAGATCAGGCATTATTATTATAGAGTGCTGTTATAGCTGTCTCTGGTTGGTTGGTTGGTTGAAACTAGAACATCACTGAAGTCAGAGGTCAGGGAGGTGCTCGTATTCTTTAAATGGTGCTTCACTGAACTCATGACTTCAGTGATGTTCCTTGTAACAATTTGTATTCCTCTGGAATGTGAATACTGGTACCAGAGATGTGACAGATGAAGATGTCCCCTAGTCATGCCTATGTTCATACGTACCAGAAAGAACATGAACGTGAATCGCATTGGTAAGGTATGTGGATAGACTTGATTGTCTTAGCAGTGCATGTTTGATATCTGCACTGTATTTTGGCAATGATTTAGCTTAAGAGTAAATAGTGTGAGTATGTGTATAGGTAGTTGTTATGTTACATGCCAATATGGGATAGCAGACTAGAAGACTTACTCCATTCCTAAAATCCCCTAAATGGCTATATATGGCAGCGTTAGATTAAACTCAGTGTTTACAGGATGAGAAATATGGATTTGAGACTTAAAGTTCGCTCCTGACTCATCCTGTTTATGGCTGCAATTTCCAGTATTGAGCCTGATTCTGGGTCCCAGCTGATAAGGACATAGTGATATGAGGTGTAGGAGTATGCATGACACATCTTTGTATTCCTTTGATCCTGATGCAAACTTATGACTGATCCTGAGTTAGTGGCATCTTAAATGCTCAGGCAAATTATTTGCACTAGCATATCTACCACAGTGGGTTTATTCTTCAATTGTGCTAAGGGCTCTTTGTGTTGTTCTCAGAACCTTGAAGAGTTCCAGAGAACATCTCCTTTGCAAGGGTCTTCCTCAGCTGATATGAAAGCCTTAAATGTGCTAGATTTTTAAATTTTGTCATAGGGAGCAGTCTGGGACTATGCAGGAGAGGAGCACAGTGAGGTTTGGCTGTTCTCTGCTTTCAGTATCCACAGGTGCAAATGTTAAGTTTATATGGCTGCAGAATCTACTGATCAGTGGATTAGCTCAAAGGAGCTTGTGCTCAGGACCAAAAGCACTGTGTACATTTGCTACTGGGAGAAGGTTTAGAGACGGGTTCTCTCCTGCTGCCTTTGCAGTACTGCTTCCTGTTGTCCCAGGGGCAAAAGGAACAGATTTTCCTCAAACTCTTCCTTGAAATAGTTGCCTCAAACCAGAGTTGTTCAACTCTGGGTAAAGCACCTTTGCACAGGTGGTCTGACGGTGTGCTAAAGATAACCCTACTAGCACAGCAAATCTCTGACAAGTTTCTAGAAATATCCTGAGCAAGCAGTTGGAAATTGGGGCCACTTTTTCTGTCTGTTCTATTAAAAAGTAGCATTGAAATGACCTGAAAATTCTCCTCCACTTCATTGCCTGCATCTCTATGTATTTTGGTCAAGTCAGTAGTTATATCTACGCTTTTAAGTTGTCAGGTTACAATTGTAGAGACCATCTACGTCAACAGTTGGAAGAATAAGTGATGCAGGGCTTATATCAGCCTAGTCCACAGATGAGATTTTGTTGACAGAATTCACCATTTTTAGTAAAATCTTTTAGGATTTTCTTGTATTCATGCAAGTAATACTGATTGAATTAAGTTGTAATGGACCCACATGAAGTTATTGACATTTTGACCACTGCTGTTCTAGTCAATCTGTTAAAGTTTTTCCAGGTAATTTTAAAAAAAAAAAAATGGGTGAACCTCTGATTTCCTCCTAAAGCACTCAAAACATTTTGAAACTCTGGAATACAATGCATTTGTTGACTGCAAAGATCTGGGATTTTTCTTATTAGCTGTTGACAGCAATACAATGTCTAGAAACTTTCTGTGAGCTTCAGCAGAATGTAAGTTCTTTATTTCTGTTATGCTACTTGATCTTTTTCTTCTTTTTGGGTTTGTTGGTTTTGTTTTGTTTGTTTGTTTTTAAGTGTTCCAGCATGTGGCTATTACATGTATCTCTATCCTGAAGACGAGTAATTAATAGGGAGTGGGAAGGCAGGACATCTTTTTTTAAAAGCTACATTTGATGAGTACATTGTAAAAAGGTGGCAAGGGACAATGTAACCCCTATGGAAACAATTCTGAAGAGTGCTGTGCTTTTCCATCCCCAGTCCATTAATTAAAGAATCCAAAAGAGAAGTTGTATCCAGATGTAGCTGTACTATATATAGCTGATTAGCACAAGCTTGGTGTACTGTGTATGTAAGTGAGAAGATATCTAGGAAGACTGTTATTTTTAATACCGTACAAGGTTAAGTATTTTTAATTAAATTAACTTTCTTTTCTCTTTAAGATTGAGGCTTGTGCCTTCTTCCCTTTGGGAATTTTGTCTTCAGTCACTATCTCTGATCTGGACAAGTGACCTTTCAGCGTTTTCCTTCCAATTTAAGTTTGAGACATTGCAAACATTTCTGCAGCATGTACAATTGTTTTTCTTACCCAGAACAACTCTAGATATATTTGGGTACATAGTTGCTGCTGTCTCCCTTTCATCGAAGGGATATGTACTATCTGTTGAGGCTAGCGTGACCAGGTGGTACTGTGACCCATTTCCATGCTCAACTTTCAGAGCATCCCAAAAGCTCTGCTTTCAGTGTTTGCAAGTGATTAGCATGCTTTAAAAAGGGACTGAACTGCAGTTAAATTATCTGTATGTCACTATGTTGGGCAACACAGTGTGTAAGATTCAGCTTTTTTTTTAGCTTTCTTGACACCAGGTGAAGTAAAAGCATTTATTTAGCAGCCCTTTTGCAAGTGAACTGAACCTACAACCTTCTGAAGCAAAATTAGAATATAGAAACATAATTGCTCATATAAGAATTCCAATCGGTAAATAACTAAAGGCATATGGTAGTTTTGAACTGGGACATTGGCCAGGAAATCTTAGTAGTGCTCAGGGAAAAAAAAGTGATGCTGTAATTGTTGTTTTCTTTTGTGTGGTCCAAAGGATGCTGTAGAGGCCGAATTCCATGCCTGACTCCCTGTGCATATGCAGTATGAACCAGTGTTTAATTGTATATTATCTCAAAGTTTTTTTCCTACATAAGTTTTTCAGTGTGCATGATGAACTGGCTTTGTGGATTTAAAAATGTAGTGAAGGACGTTGTGTGCACAATTCTTGCTGGATTTATTGGGACAGAAGGGACAGGGCTTTGAAGGAAGAGAACTCAGCACCTTCAGTACTACTGTAGAGACTCAAATAGTATTCATGCATCTGCCAAGGTAGTCCTGTATAATGCTGACTAATCATATATGACAAACTTTTCACAGGTATTCTCTACTTGTGTGTCCTAGGAGTTTGGGGTTTTTGTTTTGTTTTGTTTTTCTCTGCATGCCTGATTTTTATTTCTTTTTATGCTGGAGTCTAGGTGTTTGGTTTTTTTTTTAAAACTGAAATCAGTGAGAGCCGTGCTTTGAATGCTAAGTACTCTGGAATGCCACATCTGAAGCTGAGTACACTGTATTAGCAGATATTTTTGTTCTTAACAGCTTGGTTCCTTGGCTTTCCTCTGTAAAATGAAGCAAAAAGCACCCTCATTTTGCAAGTGTGATATAGCTCATTTCAGTGTTTAAAAGCTTGGTGTTACAGTATTTCCAAAAAATCATTGGACACTACTTTTTGAGAAAATGCAGTACTTTGAGGGATGCTAAATTATCTTCGAATTAATTTCCCTTCAAGTAGAAATGGGAATTTTTGGCTCTTACTTTCATTCAGCGTGAAGCCACATTTTAAAGTTCCTTAGCTCCTTGCAAAACTGTTTTTCCTACTAAGAGCTCTCATATTGTGACTGTTTCTGAGGGTTATTAATGAATGTTTGCATATGCATTAACTTACATTATATCTAGTGCATGGTGAGTGTCACAAAAAGTGTTTTCTAAGTTACCTGCATAAGTACTCTAGACACCTGAGAAAGTTTCACCTTTCCATACTTCTAGCATTTACTTTGGTTTGTTCTCACAATGTGGCAATTTATAAAACATAATGTTTAATTTTCATTGCTTTTGCAACAGCTGTACTTGTAAAGATGATGGCCATAAAGCTATTCAGCTCTGATTTGCCTGCATAGGCATTTACGTAGTTCTTCCATGCATTCAAATCCAAATATAGTATCATTCAGTCAAACAAATCCCATTTGTCTCAGTGAATAAGCAAAGTGCCTTTGGATAAACAAGATTTATTCAAAATAATTCAAAGTAAAATATGCACCTAATAATAATATTAGGATGCTTCAGAAATGTATGTAATATCCTTGGGCTAAAATCCCTGCTTTGTTGATATTACAAAGGCATTTAATTTGAAAAGACACAACGAGCTTTGAACTAATTATAGGCCATGTGGTAGTTTGGGTGATTTGCAGTAAGAAAAGATAGGACAAGAAAAGGTGCTGTTGCTTTTTCAGTTTTCTAAGAGTTATGGCAATGAGAAAAGCACTGGAATGTTTCAGAGAAGACATTAAAATGAACAGCATCTTGCTTGCTTTATTTCTTATTACAGGATATATATTTTTTAATCTTCGTGAAAGCTTGGTTTAAATTTTATTTACTTTAAAGGACTAGTTATAAGCAAGTATAAGCCTAGAACTGGCAAGAAAAAGGAGATATACCTCACATCTGTAGCTAAAAAATTACAGTTTTCCAGTTGTTTTCAGGGCAGATCTTGTCAAGATATTTACAAGGAAAAGTCTTGATTCTTTCTAGCTTTATGTTTTCCTGCTATCAAAAGTGGTAGATTCTGGTAAAACTGCATGATTTTCAGCATTGGAAATGAGAGGATGATTAGGTTCTTTTAGCCAAGTGACGTTAGCAGAAATTTTACATCTATTGACTATTGCAAGGTTACAATTTTCTTACATAAAGCTTTCATAAAACAAGAACCTGCATCGTGCTACCACTAGCAAGCTCAGTTTGTTAGAGTCCTATTTCAAAGGTACGTCTAGCATATATTAGTGGATAATGTACTGGTGATTCATAAACTTCTGTAACATTACATATAAATTGTTGCCCTCAAATTTGAATTCCCCACTTTGTCGTAGTTCAACGTGAGGCGACCTACACTATTTCTATTCTAAAGCAAGACCTTTTGCAAAAATAATCTGTTCCAGATGAGACTGGATTTGAGTATACACTCCTGTGTATAGGATGCTTTCCCACTCAGTATTCCTGGGAGCAGGAGAGTCACATCTGCTAGTTCTATTAAGCACTTTTGGCTTTGAGAAGCTGCTTTCATGAATTAAATGTTTGTGTTTAGTTCACTTAATATCCTTTACTAAATGAGTCAGTGAAGCACATGTGGGTGAAGTTGATATTCTTAGCCTTTATGCTGTTCATCTTTGTCTACTTTCCAGTCAAAGGAACTGGCAAGGATATGACTAATTACCTCTATGATCTTCCTGGTTTAGCTGGCCCATTTTACAAGACCTGTCAAATGGTTTTGGTTTCCTCCTTCAATGCTTTTTGTTGGTCACCTTTGTATTCTTTTCTATAAGCAAACAAACTTGATCCTTGGTACTGCCATGATACTTCTTTAGTACTGACATGGTACTACACGTGTTACGTGAAGTTGGTCTAAAGCCAGTATTGATAGGAAAGGGAGAAGAAGAACAATAACAAATCCATATCCCGCTCCATCAGGACTTTCTGATTTCAGAAAAGTAGTCCTCCTACCAAGGAGCTCTTTTGACCTTCTTTATTCCCTTTTAACAAATCCCTTGGTGGGAGGCAAACCCACCTTGCTGTGAAATACATATAAATATATATACACGTTATTGATTGTAGTTCCAAATCATCATATGAGGTCCCCTTTCACCCTTCTTTTTTTGAGGTCAAAGAATAAAATGGTTAGGAGTTTGAAAGTGAACTTGTTCTGGGTCAGAGTGAGTCATTGCTAGGTAAGAACTCATTTAACAAGGTTAACAAACTGTTCAGCTTCACAGCTCCATTTACAGGGTTTGATTTTCAAATTCTTTCCCCCATCTGGGATGAAAGGTGAAATGTAACTTTCAGCCTGACTTCTTTCTTGAGGAAACTCAACCAGAAGAAAAGTCTAAAGCCATGGTCCTGTGTACAGTAATGTTCATATTTTAATGACAACATGGGATAGTCTCATTGAATTCTTACACTTAAAAGCAAACTTTAATTAAATTCAACTGCGTATAGCAATTAAATTAGGGTGTGGTTAGTAAAGAGCTATTTACAGCACGTGCAAAGTGAAGACGTAGAAGCTTGTCAGGCTCTTGGAATAGCCAGCTGTGGTCTTAGGCGGTAAGTATTCTGATTAGATCTTGTTTTCAACTAACTGGGTTTTCAGCTATTTATTTTATTTTATTCTGTGATAAAGATTAGCTTTCTGGGGGGAAAAAAATGGGCTTTTCACTGAAGATTTCCTAAGAGCAAAGTATTGGGGGTTGGGGCAGGCAGCAGAGCAGTTTTGGAAATATTGTTGTGTGAATCTTACGGAATTTTTAGTTCTGATACCTGGCAGGCAGCAAGGACAGTTCAGCTTTTCTACCTGCTTCATCTCTTCCTTGAGGAGGAGAAACTACAATGCATTGTGGGACGTGCTGAGCTAGGGGGAGGTGAGTAGATAGAGCAGATTTTTAAAGGATGATGAGAGTTCAGGTCCTGATCCTGAAGGAATATAAATATTTACTTAATACATGCAACACATTTGACTTCAGAAGGGACTGCACGGGTATGGTTACTTCAGATATGGAGACTTTACAATTAGCAGGGCTCTCTGATAGATGCTTTGGTTTTGAGGGATTCTCTTGAGTGAAGGGAGAAACAATGATTTGATTTTTAATTTCATGGTAGGCTAAGAACTGGTTGAGGCTGCTAGGATACCAGGGTCCATTTTTAAAATTTTGTTAATGTGTACTCATTGCAATTTGTGCTGTTTACGCCAGCAGGAAGATACAAGTATGAATGGTAATGAATGTTTGAGACTTACAGAATAATAACATGCTAGTTATTAAGCTTTACTCAGAAAAGAAAAATAGACAATAAGCTTATAAAAGGTGCACCACATACTGAAATGGAAAATCATTATGTCTCTCCATTCTTTGAACTCCAGTCAGCAAGTAAACATCCATCCCACTAGCTCACAGACAGGCAGACACCAATTCTAACAGTAAATTAAATTAACTTTTAATGTCAGTCAATTTTTCCATTTAAGACTGGGTGTAGACGCCTAATGGGCTAGTTGTGTGCTTGCATGTACGTGTGTCTGTATGTGGGGGTGTTCCTATCCTTACGGCTACATTCTTTCCAGCTGTGGCTGCTTGCCCTTCTAAATAAAACTGCTCTTTGGAACATCTTGAACCTCATGCTCATCACACTGACTTCCTAAGTCAGGTAAGTTACTGAGGGTCTCCTTGCTTTGAATCAGTGTCTGGCCATGTGATTGTACCTGGAATCATTAGGAAACTCTCCTGTTCTCTGAGAAACCTGCAGCGAGTAAAGCTGCAACTTTTTCCTGAGACATTTCAGTGCTAACAAAAAGATAATGTACTTGTAGGAAAAAACGTGCCCGCGGAGAGGAGATAACTGATAAAAAGATTTCTCCATTTATATAAAGAGCTGACACCTAGGAAATATTTTGCTTCATTTTTACAGGAACATTTGTCCTTTTCTGGTATCAGTATGTCTCAGTGATGAAAGTTTAATACATGGACGTATGAGGAGAGTGGTGAGGTGGGAGGGTGGGATGGATTTCTCCTGGTTTTACTGTTTGGTGAAACCAGGAAGTTCCACAGATGGAATCTAGGCTTTAAATTTGCCTTGATGAGAGAAAAGGGGGTGGCAGAGGAAGAGGATAACTAACTGGGGCATATGAGCTGAAGCTGCCTGTCTGCTGCGCTCCAGGCTTTTTCCAAAGACTTCAGAAGGAATGAAATTAGCATATAAAAGTTGAAGAAATCTAACTGGAGTACTTCAGTAGGTAGGAGAAAGCTACAGGATCATATTCATTTGTACTGGTAGAGATGGGATTTGAAGTTGTCACAAGAAAGATTGCGTTCCTTCTCTTACTATATACAAACAGAAGAGGCAAAATGTCCCCAAACCAGTGTGCAGGGAGATCCTGCCTCCAACAGGATTATAAATTATAGGTGAAAAACAGATGTTGCTTCAAAATCTCCGTGCTTTTGATAGTGTGCTTAAGAAGTGCGTTAACATTTGACCATGCATTTTGCTCTGGCAGCAAACATCTGTGGAATTACTTTCTTTTACCTATGTACAACATTGAAACAGCTGAAGATAAAATTTGGACATGAGTTGATGAAAAAAGAAGAAACAAAATATAGTTGCAAGCAATCTTTGCGAAGCATTTAAATAATTCAGGAGTACTGTTAATCTTTTTCTTCCTTTGAGATTTATTGTAGACATATTGGTGGGTCTTTGGGAACAAATAAGCAAAAATGCTGGCAGTAAAAAAGGCTTTAAAATAGGTATCCTTTTATATGGTTTTCTGAGAGCTTTTAATGATTTTCATACTGTTGTCTCCTAAAATAGCATTAAAGTGGAAAGAGCTCTTAGATTTTTGAGAACTGCTTTCTTAGCATCTTAAATAGATTATGCCTATATATATATTTATATAAACAACTACAGATATGTATCTTTAAGTAGCTTATGCTAGGACCTTGTATATACTGTTTTATGTTCAAGTAAGTTTCAGAATTAACATATTGCTAGCTTAATATGCAGAATTGGTAATGCTCTGTGACACTGCATGTTTGAGTGAGTTTATTTAGGCTTTGATCTATAGTATCTATGACATGAGTTTTCCATTAAATTACTTCTTTCATTTTACCTTAGCAAATAATGAAGAATATACATTGAACACATAAAGTGCCTCTGCTTATGCAGCTCGTAGTGCATGATTGGAATTTCCTGTGGGAAGATAAGGCAAAATAAATGGTACAAGCAGGGAAATTAGTCTCCACACGTTTTTAAATTGCAGTGTCCCTGTATATTTAAAGAAGCTGCCTGATGTCAATAGGGGGTACTGAAGGGAAAAATAAAGAGTGAGTGGGAAATAGGTTCCCATATGCACTCACTGTTTAGAAAGGGTGGGAGAGATTTTGCAGGTGTAGGGTATCTGACCCTATGAGCAGGGAACATTCTTGAATCATAAGCTTGGAAGAAGCTGAAGGAGGCAAATAGACTACAGCTGTTGGGAGGTATGGAAATAGTTGCATAGCTCAACAGTCGCTGATTATTGGGCATGGTATAACAGTAAGAGAAAGACTTTGGTACGAAAATTGAATGTTTATGTTAGTGAGGAAAGTTTAGCCCTTTGCTAAAACAGCACCTATATTTTGCTCATCTGACTGTGGGCAACCATGTACACCCTGGAAGCATGGTGATATTGGTGCCCTTGAGTTTTTCACAAACTCGGTGTTTTGTTCTAAAAATCTCCACCACTATAACTGGAGGCTTTGGAAATACTGGCAGAATTTTACTTATGTGCCCTTGAATATGTACATTTCTAGCTGTGTCTAGAGATCTTTGTGCAATTTATTAAAATCAGTTCAAGATGCTTACTGCTCCTCTGGTGCAATTACTGTGCTATCAAAGTAGGTACTGCATAATACTGTAATGAAAGTTAGTAATCATGATTACTTTTCGATACTGTTAAAATATTTAATTGTGTCTCAGTATAAACTTTTTTCTTACTAACATCTAAAAAAGAGGCTGATGTCATGAGGCACAGTAGTGCAAACAGATAACTGGGAATCCAATCTGTCAAAGTGATCAAGGAGATCCTCTTAAGAGGTTCAGTGACAGAAAAATTAATTAAATCCATATAAGATGATTGCAAAACATTTTTATGCTATGGTTTCATATATGACATACGACAGTTTCCCTTATGTTAGAAGTGCTTATTAAAGAAAACTGTGATGTGCAGAGGCATGAAGAAGCTTTCCACAATGCACAAATGCCAGCATTGCCTTCTGTTCTTTTTAAGGACCACATAGTACCTGGAACACCTTTTGTTGCATACGGACCTCAGTTACGTCTGGAATCTCTGTGTTACTGCAGTACTAACAGTAGTAAAGAGTGGCCATATGTGATAAATGTCTTGAAATATACGAAGTTTGGCTTTTTTCTGCCCACAGGAGAAGGTTCCAAAGAACCCTTCAAGAGCTACAGTGGGGCTTGGTGTGGTGATACTCGGAAAAGGAATTTTGCTGTTGCCTGAGGGTAGAATATAGAGTCAAGCAGATGATTTCTATTCGTTGCTTTTTGTTATTTACAAGACTTAGGGTAATATTACATACTGTTACCCTTAGAACCTGGAACTGAACCCTGTGCTATGATGTTAGACCAGCTGTAGCCTTTCCACTAAATTGTCTTTGTAGATCCAAGATACAGTTTAAAAAACAGGGAAATGAATTGTTAACAGCAGCGTTTGATCATCAACTTCTATTTTCAGATAGCTTGCTTTTTCGGTAGAATGTAAATGTTTACAGTATGATAAACAACCTAATTGGTTTGTGATTTAAATATAAAAGTATAGATGGCTTCAAAAGAGATTAGAAGAATTTATGGAAGTGTGGTCTTCATCCAAATGCAACCTGGAACTATTTAAACCAGTCTGTATGAAAGGGAGAAGATACCTACATTCCTTAACTTTCCTTTTATGCTCTTTCCTTAAGCTAATGGCCATTGGCAATGATAAGGTATTGGGCAAGATGGACCTTTGTTCTGATCACTCGGACTTTTTTGGTGATTAGTGGCAAAGGGAAGTTTATCAAACAAAAGTGACAGAAATAAAGAGGAGCAATCTGCATGTATAGGTAGATACTCTGTCCCCAGCACATACCTTGAAGATACTGAAAAGACTAACGTGTGGATTAACCTGTTATGCTGTAGCCATTGCTTGAATATCCTCTCCCTATGTACAGATACAGTTCCACATCCTTCCAGAAGAAGAATTTACCTGTGTCTGAGACTGATTCTGAGAAGGATGCTGCTGGGTTCCAAGAAGCATGCCTGGGAAGCCCTCCAGTAGCTGGGAGGATGAACTAGCTTGTTTTTTGCCTGCTGTTCGATTGCTTCTGTGTGTCATCCACATACATTTCTCTCTCTGTTACTTACAAGTTTAGGCAGTATTCATGCCAACATAATTATTAGACATTAAGCAATGGCAGAGATACAGATGCTGGGGAGATTTGTGTGCAAATCAGCTCCAAAATGGAAATTCTAGATTCATTGTTCTCAGCAGAATTCTTGAAGCCCTGAAACCTTTGGGAGAGGAAAAAAAAAAAGCCAAGCCAGGATGCTGGATTTACTGAGGTTACACTCTGTGTCAAACCCAAGCCTGGAATATAAATGGCTCAAGCTATGTCTTCTGATCTGAGCACCTGCCAGGATCAGCCAACAGGTTCAAAAGATAGAATAAGCCAAACACTGCTCTGTCTCAGACTATATTACTAGTAGCTCAACAGTGCTTTGTATAAAATTTTGGTAATAAACAGGTGGTAGCACATAAAAGTCAGTAGCCATGCATCTTCCACACCAATATACCTCTAACATAGGCTATATATTAAGTATGAGCTTCTTAGGGTTGCCCCAGTGGGATGTCTTTTTCAGTCACTGAGGATTTGAGCATAATATCTGAGTTATGTCAGGTTGCTGAATTTTATTTCACCCTTCTCAGTGATTCGTTCTTCAGTCTAATTTCTACAGAACCCTTGCTGCCAACAGGTGTGTTTTGCAGGCCCGAGGAAGACAGTACGTACAGTGTTGAACAGCCTTACCTCTGACATGCACATCCATGGGAAAGAAGTACAACATGGACAGCATCTCTGTCAAGCTATTCTTTCCCCTAGAATAGGAAGAGATGTTATCAGTTGACAGAGTACAAGCTACAAAGGGCTAGTGAGAGGAGTGACTTTGGCTGGCTGAAATGCAGTGGTGGCATCTTTTACTCATCTGTTTTAAATACTTGAATAACCAGAGGTCATAGAATAAATGAGCGCTGTACCTGGTTTTCTCATCCTTACTGCTGGATGTTCCTAGCCAGCCTGGTTCTCTGCTACTCATGTGACCATGCAAAAGCATTTGGCCTTTATATTCATCAATTTTACCAAAAATCTTTTCGTCCGCCTGCTGACATCGGCTTTGTGCTGTACAGCTCAGATTTGATCTGGGACAGAATGTGAGGGTGGAACTAGGAGGAAAGCAGCTGGAACTAGTCAGAAAAGAAGAACTTCAGCAGCTCCAAAGAAAAACAGCACATGAAATATTTTCATATTCATCCTTTTTTGCATGCTTGGCCTCCAAGGCTCTGGTTTATTATTTCTTTTTATTCTTTAAACTATTTAGTGTACCTATGTTCTAGAATTGAAAGCTTTTCAAAACTGTTTTGTTCTCACTTGTTTAGTGTGCTCAGTGGGGCTTAATTTTGTACTTGCTTGCTGAGAGATTTTCATTCCCATTTCCCACAGCATTGAGTTGTAGCACTTTTATATGGCAAGTGTCTTTATTACTGGCCAAGTGGCATATTTCATTTGTAAATGAATGCTTGTTCTTATCTATGTGTGTTGTATATAGATACCACCAGAAAATTTTTCTTTTGAATAGGTGTGTGGGTGGGGAATTTCAAGGCTAGCGGGGAATCTTAGAAGCATAACTCCCATTAATCTTACATTGTGACTGTCTTGCTTTTAGTTGAATTTTGGATCATGGTAAATATAACTGTGAATCAAAACAAAGCATGATTGTGAGAGCAGAACAGTGAACAGTTCATTTTGGTTATATGCTGTACAACAGTGTCAGACTCTAACAGTTCTGTGTTCAAAGCCTGTATGTTAAAAGCTGGGGGAAGAAAATATGAATTTAAAGTGCTGCTTTAAATTGCATACATCTAGAAAGCCTCCATGTTGTTAATAAAATGCACTTACCCATTTCCTCCACAATTAAAAATCTCTTTCAGAGGAAATTATGCTCTGTATTTCTTACTGTCTTTGTTTGTTCTTTTCTAGGGAGGTTTTCAAAATGGATGACTGGAAACCACTTCTTGTTCTTCTCTTTGTTTCCACCTTCTGCTCTATAGATGCACAGCAGACTGGTAATACACTAAAGAAATTAGTCTTTTTCAAGTTGAAAGCAAAATTAATTTTTTCCGTTTATACCCAATGCCAGAGAGAGATGAAGAATTTATGACGGTTTATTCTTTCTATAACTAGGGATGTGGTATGTCTTTATGAAACATATATTTAAACTAGAATAGGAGAGTTGTCCTAAAACAATGCAAAATTAAATGCATCAACTCATTAAAATTTGGGTTTTGTTCATGCATGCTGAGGTTCCATAATTGCAAAAGCAATGAAAAACTCTTAGAATTCTAAGACCATCAAAAGCAAGGTAAGTCCTAGGATTTAGCATTTTCATTTTGGTAGTTAAGTCCTCTGGAAGACCTGCTTGAGAAAGTGTGCTGTCCAGTTGCAGAACATTTTCTGCATGACTGTTGGTTTGAGGAAATAATAACCATTTCATCCATGCCCTGCTAGTGTCATATACTTCTGAAAGGTGTGGAAACACATGAGTTTAGTATTTACTACAAGTAAATGCGGTTAGTCCTGTTTAAGGGGGTGTAAATTTATTTTTTTCCCCTCAGATAATATTTATTAGTAAAGTATGCTTGCAGAATGGAACTCAAAGTGCATGAGTATGCGACGGCGAGGGAAGACAAGCAGCCGACTCAATATGAGTGATAAAGCAAGCTTCTACTTTATTGCGATAATACAGCTCTTTTATATGTTTCATTATAATTAGGCATACTTATCAAGACTTAATTGGCTGAGCTCTAAAGATTACATTTACCTGGTCCTCCTACTTGCGGTTTCAAGCTAAGGGTTCTTTCTTGTCTCCACAGTCCATACTTTCTCAAAATTGTTAATCACTAAATTCTGAGGTCAGCATGACCTTCATAAATTCCTTATCAGCACCTGGTTCACTAGGCCCTTACGCTAACAAGGAGATTGCTTATATTTTCCTTATTAGCACCTGCAAACTGCTTATGCTCGCAAAAGCTGCCAAAGAGCCGTGGTTCTGCTCACGTAGCCAGGTCTCGGCGCGGCCTAGGCTAACTCTAACTCACAGAGCTGTTCAAGGGAACCATGGCCCTGATCACGCAGCCAGCCCTCAACATGAGTAACTTTTCCTTTGGGCTCACTGTTATGGTTTGAAGAATCCACAACAATTTATTGTCATTTAGACAATTATTCTATCACCCAGTGACCCCTCCCCACCCAGGAAAGGGAATCAGAAAAAACAAGGAAACCTGGGGGTTGAAATGCAAACAGATTTAATAGAATAATACAAAATAATTAACATTAATAATACTAAAGAACTAATATTGATCCGTGATATCAATATAAATTATACAGGCATTATACTCCGCCAGTTATGTCAGTAGGAAGCTGTGTACTCCCAGTAGTAGACAGCAGATATTGGACACTGCGAGCCCTACAGCTTTGGGAGGAAGGGAAGGCCTCAGGGGTCCGGTGCCAGGGCAAAAAGTTCTCAAGATCACTGCCATCACAGAAGAGAAGAAACTCCTCAGCAAACTTTCTAATTTATATTGAATGTGATGTTGATGGTATGAAATAATCCTGTCAGCCAGCTTGGGTCAAGTGCCTGGGTCTCGCTCCTCCTTGTCCCCACACCTGGCTAGCTCAAAAACACTGAGACCTTGAGACCCGCATACCATAGCTGGCTATAAAGTAAGTATTTTCACAAATTCAGACACTAGAGTCTTCTAAAAATGCAGTTTTTCCTAGCATTAGAAGAGCCCTTACTGAAAAGTAAAATTACCAAGAGAAATTAATCCTGTATCGCTCAAACCAGGACACGTGCTTAACAGCATGTCAATGTGTTCTTATGGTTGTGGTTCACATGCAGAAGTGTGTACAGCAATTACCATATGCATTTACTACATACGAGTTTTGAGCAGGCTGTATGTGGAAATTGTGTCAGTGAGAATTTCAGCATCTCTCCTTTGCCTAGGAATGCTGTTGCAGAAGGATGTAGCCTCTGACCCTCTGTATGATGAACAGGTGAAAAGAAGGAACTAGTGGGTGCTGAGAATTTATGAGGACAGATGGAAGTATTATTCTGCAAAGGGCCAATGTGTCTTGGATTCTGAAAAGTAATTGGGATACAAAATTAATCTTCTGTTAGATTACACATCCTGTAGGAAAACAGGAAAGTTACAAAATACTTCTTCAGTCTGCAGGAAAGCTTCTATAGCAGGCATCATCTTCCTGGTAGGTGAATCCTGGAGCATAGGGACAAAGAACTTCAAGATCATGCAAGATTTCTTGTACGCTTGTCAATGGCTTTGATATGGGCAAGACAATATCCATGTTGGTATGGTTCAGTACAGTGATGTGCCATACACGGAATTCTTGTTGAACGCTTACTAAAACAAGAATGATACCTTACAGAAGATACAGAGATTACATTACAAAGGAGGAGGCACCAAAACTGGCCACAGCCTCCCGTTTATGCTAAACAATCATTTTGTAGCAAGTGCTGGTAGCCAAAAGGAAGAAGGGGTTCCTCAAATTGCTGTGGTGATAACAAATGGACAGGCTGAAGATAATGTTCAAAACCCAGCCACAGCAATCAAGGATGCTGGCATCACGTTGTACGCGTAGGCGTTCAAGGTTCTGCTTTGTCTGAGTTTTAAGAAATAGCTAGTGAGCTAACTGATAAGCATGTCTGTGAAGTGGAGGATTTTGCTTCTCTGCAGGTACTCTCTCACAGTATTCTACAGATGATTTGTATGGTACAGATGCACTGTAGAGGCGATAACTGGACCAGCCGCCCAGGTTGCCCACTGTCTGTCCCGAAACAGCTGTTTTCTTCCCAGGTTTATTTTTTTCTATTCATAGATGGAATTGCAGTGTGTTGCTAAAATATGGGGTTTAGCTTCTTGCATCTTCTATATATTGTTAACTAGCTTTCAATTATATCAACTTATAACTGTGATAAATTTTGACTACCTGTCTCCCTTTAAAATATTAAAAATAATGGTGGGAGGGGAGAAGGTGAGGGGGAGGAAGGGGAAGGCAGAAACACGCAACACAGCGGCAATTTATTTCATGAATGGTAGAGCGTACAGTCAGTTGTTCCTTGCTCATGAGCAGAGCTGGAGAAGAAGCTATAGTAATTCCTTCTTCTATGTGTTCTTCTTTGGGCAGCTTGCAGAAAAGCCAAGTTGGCAGATGTTGTCTTTGTAGTGGATACTTCAACAAGTACTGGCCAGGAAAAATTTCAGAATGTGAAGAACTTCCTCTCCACCTTGGTTTCACTGAATTACCGGGATTGGAAGGGACCTCTGGAGATCATCTAGTCCAACCCCACTGCCAGAGCAGGGACACCTAGAGCAGGTTGCACAGGACGGCGTCCAGGAGGGTTTTGAATGTCTCCAGACATTCTCTGGGCAGCCTGTTCCAGTGCTCTGCCACCCTCAAAGGAAAGAAGTTCCTCCTCATGTTTAGATGGAACTTCCTATGGTCAAGTTTGTGCCCATTACCTCTTGTCCTATCACTGGGCACCACTGGAAAAAGACTGGTGCCATCCTCCCGGCACCCTCCCTTTAAGTATTGATAAGCATTGATGAGATCCCCTCTGAGTCTTCTCTTCTCCAGACTAAAAAGACCCAAGTCCCTCAGCCTTTCCTCATGAGAAAGATGTTCCAGCCCCCTAATCATCTTAGTAGCCCTCTGCTGTACCCTCTCCAGCAGTTCCCCGTCCTTCTTGAACTAGGGAGCCCAGAACTGCACACAGTACTCCAGATGTGGCCTCACCAGGGCAGAGTAGAGGGGGAGGATAACCTCCCTCGACCTGCTTGCCACGCTCCTCTTGATGCACCCCAGGATGCCGTTGGCCTTCTTGGCCACAAGGGCACATTGCTGGCTCATGGTCATCCTGTTGTCCACCAGGACTCCCAGGTCTCTCTCTGCAGAGCTGCTTTCCAGGAGGTCAGCCCCTAACCTGTACTGGTGCCTGGGGTTATTCCTCCCCAGGTGCAGTACCCTACACTTGTCCTTGTTGAACTTCATGAGGTTTCTCTCTGCCCAACTCTCTAGCCTGTCCAGGTCTTACTGTGTGGTGGCGCAGCCTTCTGGTGTGTCAGCCACCTGTCCCAGTTTTGTGTCATCAGCAAACGTGCTGATGGTACACCCTATCCCTTCATCCAGGTTATTGATGAATATATTGAATAGGACTAGAATCAGTACTGACCCCTGGGGAACACCACTTCAAGTGGTGGTTTCAAGTCTTGATGTTGGCCTTGATGGATTACAAGTTGGGCTGGCACAGTACATTGATGACACTTACCAAGAATTCTTGCTGAATCATTATTTGAAAAGTGATGTTTCGGAGCAGATTGAGGATTTGCCATATAAGAGTGGAGAAATATTCACAGAGTGAGCTCTGGATTTTGTCAGCAGAGTGTATTTCACTGAACCTGCTGGTAGCAGAGGTAAGGGCTATGTCCTGCAGGTAGCCATTCTAATCACTGGTGGAGAATCCGGTGATGAAGTTGAACTGCCTGCCAGGAATCTGAGGAACAGAGGTATTGCCCTCTATGTTGTAGGAATTGGTGTCTCCAGAATACAGCTGAGCTTCAGGAAATAGCCAGCAAACCTTTTGGTAAATATCTGTATAGAGCTGGTAGTTTTGATGACATTCAAGTTCTCTCCACAAGACTTTTGTGAAACTTCTGCTTTGTAATTGAAAGTGAGATAGAAGGTAAGAAGTTGTCCTTATCTTGTGCCATTTCAGTTGTTTATAATGTTTAATTGTGAAAATAAGGTATAGAAAAGTGGTTGTGGTTTTGATGTCATTTACATCAGTGTTACTGTCATGTAATGTGATTGAAAACAGTGGGGCTAATTTTGAGTTAGATTGCAGTTCAGGATGACGTGCGTGTTCTTTTTAACACATTTCAATGTCTGCCTTGAAGTCAGTGGGGTTTAATTGTTAAAATAGGAAGGTAAGCTTATGCTCAGTGCTCTCTGAAGCTGGGCCTTAATGTATCACAAAGAAAATCGGGGTCAAATTCACAGATTGTATGAAGTACATTCACTTTCATCTCATTAGGGCTGTGGAGCCTTTTTTAGAAAACATTTTGTTTTGATTTCATTGAACAGTTGAACAGAATATTATTTCTTGATTAAGCTATGCTGTTGGTAACTCTTAATTCCTCAAAAAACCTAGTTCAGAAATTGAACATTCTAGGAGTTGCAAAAATGAAGGGAAGTCATGTTTTCCCTTTCAATACATTTGCTGAACGACAAAATTCACAAAAAACTTATTTTCTCTGTTTCTTTAAGGACTGTTATTGTTGAATGGTGAAAGGAGGAGGGATGTAAAAGAGGCATGGTAGCAAAAGTAAAGTCAGAACAAGAAGTTGGTGTTTAAAACTGATGAATGTTTAAAATTTAATGTAGTTATAATTTAAAAAGGAAACTTTTTTTTTTCGGGTTTTGCAGAGGTCAGCATGGATACCTCCACTAGTTTTTCTCAAGAGAGAAGGTTAGGGGTTCAGGACTATGCTGGTAGTTAGGTGCTTGGCTTTAGTTCCCTTCTCCATCATAAATTGTTACACTGAAGGATGCATTTAGGTCCAGTTTCAGTTGTCTTGCATCTGATGTGCCCTCCAGATATGCGTATCTCTTTTCACTGACTGGTGGTGAAGTTAGAATCAGTTTGTTCATGTTCTGGTGCCTCCTCTGATATTCAGAAGGACTGGTTTTGCCTTGGAGCAACTCCTCCTGAGGTTGTTATGAAAGCAGGTGTATTCTGAAGTGCTCAAATGGGTCCAGTTCGTAGATGCAACCTAGATTTCAGTAGTCATGTAGAAGACCTTGGTTAATGGAGTATCAAAGGGATGTAATAGTAAAGCATGCAATCTCAGTCCCACAGTCATAAGTAGAAGATTCAGTGGAAGGAAGATAAAACTTCTATCTACATAAATACTGTCAGAAGTAGAGCTTCTCAAGATGTTTTTCTTAGGACTTTTTTGCAGGGTTAGTTTCACTAGAATTCTTTGTTTAGTTTGTCAAAATATAGAATTATAGCAATTATATAGCATGTTTAATGGTATGCTGTAGACAAAACTTCAGTCTGAACTTAAAATTGTGGAGATGGATGAAAAGGTTGTGATTTTCGTTTAGCTTACATTTAAAGCCAGGTCTGGGTATAGGTTGACAGTATTCCTTTTGACAACTCATCTGTCACTTTTTTCCCCCCTCTTTGCAGCATTTGCAAAACAATGTGCTGAGTTTATTTTCCTCCACTGAGAACATGAGCCATTCAGCCTTTGGGAAAGGCTCATCATCTCCCAGATAGTCAGACAGCTAAATGTTGGGCTTAACAAGTATAGGATTGGCCTAGTCCAGTTTAGTGGCATAGGACAGATGGAGTTTTTACTCAACACGCATGAAAATAAGAAGAGGTGCTTGACCACAGTCAGCACAGCATTGCATTCACTGGAGTCTCATCAAAGACTGGAAGTGCCATGAAGTTTTTGCGAGAAAACATTTTCATGGATGGTGCTGGAAGCCGGCTCAGCGAAGGCACTTCACAGGTTGTAGTGGTCATCACACCCTGCCGATCCAGAGACAGTATAATGGAGGCGGCCTGAATGTTAGAAGAGGTGGGAGTAAAATTTGTCTCAGCTGATGCTGGATACTTTGATGAGGAAGAAGAAAAGGTGAGAGCCTCCTCTAGTACAACTTACCAGACTTAAGAAGGGGAGAGTATTGACCTTCTCTGGCAAAACATTGTCAGTGATATGGAAGTCTCACGTCAGAAATTTTATGACCTTGATCCAGGTGCGCCAGTAGGTACAATGTATCACCAGAGCAAAACCAGCAGCCTGAGTAGCTTCTAACTCCCTGGTAATCCAGAGCAACTTCTAAGGTGGCTGTGAGGGAAGAACAGAGTGCAAATGGCTGGCTGGCAGTTGTGCTTTTACAGAGGTGCTATATGGGCAAAATATTTACCACCTTTGGCTGTCTGGTGGCAATACTCACCTATGCACAGTTTGTTGTAATTACCTGCATTAACCAAGAGGAGCAGGGCAGTGGTATAAGGGGGTTGGCTGCAGTGGAATTGTCTGTTCTGATTGACAGAAAAATTTTGCTTGAATTTTGTTTGTAGAAAATGGCCATGGGAGAGTTTGTATTTAACCACAGAATTACTTCCCTAATATCCTGGGTGTCCTGATTAGCAGTCACTCTGCAGGAGAGTAGGAAAAGCATTTGTCTAGCAGACTTTCCTGTGTGTGGGCAAGGGGCCAGTTAAGGTATGGTGTTTATTTCAGCAATTTCTTTTACAGTTAAAATCAATACATAAATCTCTGCTCTTCGGCACTGATAGAGATTTAGGTTTCATGTTTTGTTGTAGCACGTTGTATATTACCTTGAGATGATCCTTTTTGTAGCAACCTATTCTGATTATCCCACCAGTTATTCCATGGTGTGACTTACACTGATCTTATCTTCTTTATGTTTACTTTGCTTTTACTGTACTCCAGTGCAACTGTTGCAGATATTGTGTTTCTTGTGGATGACTCCAGCAAAATTGGGTCAAAAATTTTCCAGCTGATAAGGGCCTTTCTGTTAAAAATTATTAATGCCCTAAGTATTGGTCCAAGTAATGTAGGAGTTGGGCAAGTGCTGTACAGTAACAAGCCAAGGCTAGAGTTCACCCTGGACACATTCAAGGATAAATTGGAAATCCTGAATTACTTGAAGAACTTACCATATCAAGGGGGCAAACATATACTGGAGCAGCCATTGAATTCCTGAGGAAGAAGGGTCTTACTCAAGAAGCAGGCAGGAGGAAAAAACAAGGAGTGCAGCAAATTGCTGTGGTAGTTACTGATGGCCAGTCCTTGGACGATTACACTGAATCAACATCTAAATTAAGCTGTAAAGGTGTTACGTCTGTTGTGGGCATCCAAAATATCAGCGAGTAGCAAGCTTGATAAAATTGCAACTTATCCCCCAAGGAAACATTTCACCGCCCTGAAGTTTTTTCTACAGCTGTCAAATATTGGATGGAAAATAAATAAATGGCTTTGTAATGAGATTGTGACAAAAATGTTTGTAGTCCCATTACAGTTGCGAAGTTTGAAATAAGGTAAGAAGTACATAGATAATTGTCATTTCAGTGCTGTCAGGCTGGCTGCTGGTGTGTGCACCATCTGCAAGAGGAAATTAATGCAAGAGGAAATTAACATTCAGAAAGGTTTTAGTGAGGTTTATAAAGTTCTGGTGGTGATTGACCCAAATATCATCAAGGTAAGAGCTGGCTTGCTTAGAATCAGGCTCGGCAGTCTGGCTCAGGCATTGGAGGTCACAGGGGGCGGGGGTTCACGGTCAGGGTTAGAGGTTAGGGTCAGGCTTAGGGGTCCCATAGCCCCCATGTGGTGCATAGATCATCTGGTGTTGCAGACCTGCAGTTCAAAAATGTGCAGCGGCCCATAAAAGCAGTAGTTAATGACTCAGTGGTTGGGATGAATAAAGTTCACTTTGACGTTTTGGTCTGTTGGTCCAAGTGGGAGATGCATTTCTTACTGAATTCATAGTCCTCTGACTCTCAGAGTAGAGAAGCAGTATTCAACTTGAAGTCTCTGCCAGGCCAGCCCTTCACAGCAAGAGCTTTGAGCTTTGCCAGGCAGAGATTTGGTGTGAGCTAGGGTGGGCGTGCATCTTTCCTTACTGTCACCAGGATCCTTATTCTTACTGATGAACCAACTGTACCATTGGATAGAGCCAACCTTACTATGGCCATAAAAGCTTTGAAGGGAGATGAAATCAACTTAACTGCTGTTGGAGGGAAAAAAACAAGCAGAGCAGAACTTGATGAGATAACTGAAGATCAAGAAAGATTACTCTTTGCACAAAGCTGTGATGCACTGCCGATAAAAATGTTAGGGAACTTGCCTCTGCAATGAAAATAGCAGGCAAGAATTCTCTCCACTTCAGGGTACCAACATGCTTTCTCCACAGAAGTCATGCAGTTCAAGTTTTTTCTCACAGTGGCCCTTCAGGTAGTAAGGGGATGAGTGTGGTCAGTGGGGTAGTTAATCTGACTTATGTTCATTGGTAGGTAAAGTCTGACCTCCCTCAGCTGAGAGTTTGGCTTTGGTTACAAGCTCTGTCTTGTTATGACTCTCCCAGCTGATCTTTTAGATGATATGTGTAAAGATCTGTGATTTCTGTGAACAGCTTCTGTGACTAGAGGATTACACTGCAGAGAAAAAGATTAAACACTGCCAAGGTTATGTTCCTCACTAGTTGTTGGGGTTTTTTTCTGTTTGTTTGTTTTGCCCTCTGCTTTTTCGCTAAGTTTGCAGCAGTCAAGTGGCAGCTCTGGTATTCCTGATAGATGGATCAGAAAGCATATCAAAAAGTATCTTTTCTGTCATGAAGGCTTTCATGATGGAAGTAGTGGACAGCTTTGTTATTTCTAGGGACAAAATACCTGTTGGAGTAGTCCAGTACGCCAAGAACCCCAGAAAAAAATTTCTCTTAATGAGTTCTATACTGACACCATGATAAAGGAACAGATCAACAGAATTGAGCAATTACAGTCCTCTACGTTCACTGGCAAAGGGCTGAGGCTTGTCCAGAGCCTTTCTCAGCCCGCCAACGGAGGCCACAAGAGCCAAGGTTCTCACAGAACCTTGTAGTGATTACAGGCGGGTACTCTGCTGACAGGGTGGAGGATGCAGCAATGGCTTTGAGAAGTGATGGGATCCATGTCATTGCAGTTGGAATAGGGATTATAAATTCCTTTGAGCTGCTTTTAATAGCTTGCAATGCAAGGAGATTGTTCACAGTGGAAAACGATGCAATGAAAACCCTCGAGAGAAGTATTGTCAATCAGGTCTCTGAATCCAAACATCTTCCTAGCCAGGGTAAGTAACATGAACATTTTGTTGGGTGTACAATGGCGAATATCCACCTGACTACATGCAGTCCCTGATAAAAGTACCTGAGCTAGCTGGACAGCAATGCAACTGTTTTACGAAAGAATACTGCTTAAGTTACTTAGTCTTGTGACTTTCTAGACTTGCACCTTGCTTCAGTCAAGAACCATTACACTCTTTAGTATGGTAAATGACTTCTGAGGTGAGACAGTGCTTCACATCTAGCATTCGTATTCATAGCTCATCAATGTCTGAAAGGAGCCAGAGCAAATATGCTCGAGGTATCCTAATCAAAAGAGAGAGACAGACATTTCAGTGATATTTAAAAAAGAGCCTTCCAAAAACCTGACTTTGTCATCTACAGTTGACCATACTGCTTCAGTGGGACTGTCAGCAGCAACTGTTGATAAAACTTAAGTCTCACAGAGGCACTGTGGAGACGGAGTGTGAGAAAATCCATCCTTGAATATGTGGGAGGTGTTGGCAGGGTGTGAGCACAGTAGTGCTGAGATGCTACCCAAAAGCTTTCCCTATATATGAAACAGAAGGTGGTATCTCTTACTACATCTTCTTGGTGGCAACAGTAGCTTGGATGCCACACAGCCTGAGAGGCTCCCAACCCCAAAGAAAATAAAGGTTCAGTATTGCCTTTGATTAACTTTTGTCAGATGTCAGATGGTATTTTTTTTATCTGAGTTTATTCCAACTTGGTGCTGCGGTATCAGTCACCTTGTCATGTGGGAAGACTGAAGCAGAAAACATACACAATTGCTCTTTAAAATTGCATATTCGTATCAGTTATATAGTAAGATAATACCGTAGATGTGTTTGTTAAGTTTCAAAAAGAAAAATGCAGTGAATGACAAACGAAAAAGCTGAGCTCCTCCTCCACCGAAGTTGAGGGGGACCTACTTACTGAGTGGATGGCATTGATTAGGGATAGCAGGAAGAGACAGTTCTGGACTGGTTCTTCTCTCTGTGCCCATCCTTACAGGGACTGTGACTGTCCTTTAAAGCTCCTGATGTTTTACATGTGTTGGATGCATGCTCTTTGTTCTCTTTGTTCTGCCATAAAAATGATCCAACCCAGTTCTCCAGGTTTCGTTCCCTTAGTGACCAGAAACTTATTGTGAGAAAGGAACACTGGGATAACTACACTGCTTGTCTAAGGCTTTTTGTAACAATGGCTGAACAAATAGATAACTTTGCTTCTCCTGCACCCTGGACTCGTGAGATCTTAATCACCCCCAAACTGACTGGTGTTTGCCAGGGTGTTGGGGGCCAAAGTGAAGAGCTGAGTGTTCCCTCCTAAAGCTGGAAGCTACTCTCTGCGTGAATTATATCTACTCAGTTGGTTTTCAGAGAGGAGGACAGCGGGCCTGTTTCAATATGAGCTCTGCACTCCTACTCCCTCTCTTTCCCATCAAGAGCTGAGCAAACCTCCAGCTGAAAAGGCATCCCCCGGCTCCTGAAAGCAGAGAGAGACAGGAGGCTGCTGTGGAAGGGGAGCACGCTGCTATGGAACCGTGTGACCATGGCTGATGCAGTAGCACCTCCTGGTGTTTCACGGCCAGAGAACAGGGAGATTCAATGGGAGATACAGCAGCAAAGTTAATATATATACAGGCACGCTTGTTTAGAGACAGAGAGGTTAAGGGAGGCATATTGGCTTTGATCTCACCGATGCGTGTATTTATTAAGTTCTGCATAAATTTGTCTCATAAAACAAAGATCACCTTCCTGTGAAGCCTGTTTCATCTTCTCCTGCCATGTTTTCCTATATTCGCTGACCTTCTTTCCTGTAATAAATCTATTCATTCCTCTTTCTCCAGTCACCTCTTAAACAGCCAGATTTTTCAAATTTAAACTGCATTCAAGGTACAGAACATCGACAGGGGAAAAAGATACCTTTGCAGCAGTAAGACAGGGCAGTTCAACAATGTGGATGTGTGTGGGAGAACAGGTAATAAGAAAAAGAGGTTAGCTACACAGAGGTGTTTACTCCTGTAAATAGAGATTGTCAGCAGAGTACCAGAAGCTGTTTTACACATTCTTATGCACAGCACAGTAGCACAAAAGTGAATGCTTTACTGCTGTTTTGATATTATTGCTGGTACACTGGGGAGTTGGCAGAGAATGTTTTAAGAGCTAGGCAGTGTGGATGACCACTTGTCAGGGCTAAACTGCTGACTCCATGGTTGACCTTCACACTGCCCTCAAACTATGTGATTAAAAAGACCCAGATCTCAGAAAAATCTCATTGTGAAAACATGCTGTGTGTGTGCTGGACATGAACGCATAGTGGAAGAAATATGTGATAAATTTTATGTTCATTGAAATGTTTAATCAGAAACATCCCTCACAATTAGAAAAATGTTGTTCCCTGACCTGATGACGGCCTTTGCATCATAGGTGTTCTGTGAATCTTGAAATCAGATATGCAGCCTCACAACCTGGCTAAGGGTCATGACTGAGGGGTGTGTGAGTAGACATATATGTGTGTATAGATATATTCAACTGTTTAAGAGAAATTTTTTCTTGTGGACTAATGTTGCTCTGAGGCCTGAATGTCAGATTTTTTAGCCACAGAAACTCATTCAGTGTGACCTTTTACATTTGAAGATTTTAATGCTGCTTACCAGCAAATCATACCCTCTAGGGGGCAGTTTGTACTGCAAGTGAAAATACTGAAACATAACAATGGCCACTCTGAAGTGAAATTATTTCTGGATGTATTTTGTTAAAGGGCTGAACACATTCATCTTTTTCATGGGTGAGGAAAAACCCAGAAAACTGTAATGAAACTTATATGGAATAATAGTCTACAGAAACTAGCCCAAACTAGCAATCATGGAAAACAACCTTGTGTTTGCTAAGTGTTTCAGAGTCAATGGGTGAAGAAGGAACAAAATTAAGGAGAGTACTGTTTTACAGATAAAATTGCATGCCTCTGAATTCCTTGCAGAAATACAAGAACAGATGATGATGCATGCAGGAGCACAGAATAAAATTCAGCATGACACATGAAAAATTAAGATACAAAAGAAATAAGCCAAGTGGTTTAGCTGCTTGATGAGGGCAAGATGATTGGGGAGGGGGGAGGAATTAACAACATCACAGTATGTACTGTTATTATCAGGAGCTATGCAAGCAATTCCATAACTGAGGTAGCCCTCACCTTACAGCAGCTGTTATTCACAGTGGATATATGACATTGCATGTAGGCAATGCTGCTGCTTTCTGTCACGTTTGTTTCTTTGGCCTGTTGTTCTACATTTGTACATATCGTCTGGTCTTGTGACAATGTGGTAAAGCACGGTAAGCTGTCAAGCTTCCCATTGCAATTGGAACATGTGTTGCACATTCTCAGTTGGTAGCAAAGCTCATGGAAACATGTGCAAGATTAGGCCCTTTGAGGACATTTGACAACTGGAGAACAGTGACCTGTTTTGCAGTTTGGGTATGCTCATATTTTCAGTAATGTAGCCCCACTGAAACTCGTGGGCTGATAGGTTTTCCGTAAACATAAAATACTATCTAACTGATTCTGACTTATAGTTTTAAATCTACTACAATGAATTTTGTTCCACTCCCATGACTCTGACAAAAGACAAGATCACAAATAGTATAGGTTTATAGTTTCCTGTTTCTTCTACTTTTTTTTTTTCAGATTGCAACATAGATCTTTCTATGGCAATTGATATTTCAAGGCGCATGTGGCCAGCATCCACAGTGCTTCTGAAACAGAAATTGCAAGCATTCCTCCCCAGGCTTTTACTCCAGATGAAATCACTGCCAAATACCAGCTGTAATGCTGGCTCTCCAGTCAACATTAGATTCAAGTTCCAAGTATTGGCACAGACCAAACAATTAATCTTTGACTCTGATTTTGAAGACTATAATGAAGAGATCATCCAGAAGTTCTTAGTTGCACAGACTACTGTGGACACCTACCTGAATGCAAACTTCTTACAGGCACTTGAGGAGAAGTTCTTTAATGTGACCTCTGCTAAAGTGAAGGTAACTTAATGGTATGAACGTATATTTTCGAAAAATTATGCAGTTTGATGTTTATGGACTCTGATGCTGAGTACTCCAGGAAGACAAAAAGGTAGTTCAGGAATTGGTGAAACCAATAAACAGAATCACAGAATGATTAAGGTTGGAAGGAACCTCTGGAGGTCATCTTGTCCAAACCTCTTGCACAAGGAGGGTGAACTAGAACAGGCTGCCCAGGACTGTGTCCAGATGGCTTTTGAGTATCTCCAAGAATGGAGACTACACAATCTCTCTAGACAACCTGTGCCAGTGCTCAGTCACGCTCATGGTAAAAAAGTGTGTCCTTAGGTTTATATAGAATTTCCTGTTCTTTCATTCACCCTGATACAACTGCATATATCCGTTCCGATTCCCTAGGCACTCCTGCACTGAAATGGTACCCAGAACATTTGGGTTAATACATATGATCATAAGTATTCATACAGAAAACCTTCTTATATCTACCATGGAATGTCTTTATACTTTGAGCAGTAGAAACAGTTCTCTTTCAGAAACTCTAAATCCTGATCCTGAATCTCTGTCCAGGAAATGACAGCTGTAAGAAGTCGCAGAAAACATCATCCAAGAAAGTTGTTTACAGAAGTTTGTGTAGTTAATTTGCCAAATAATTTCAAATAGCAAAGCTCAGTTCTTCTCATGGATAACTGATGATCAGGAGAATCTGCATAGACACTGTAGTTAATTCATCCATCTTGAAGTGAGGTGAAGGGAGAGGCAAAAGGCTTGATCTAATCTCTTCTGAAGTGAATGGGGGATCTTTCCACTTAGGTGGAAGAAAGTTAGATCTCATTGGAGTGCTTCAGGGTCATTGCCCTGACACTTTATTCTTAATAAGCCAGTGACTCAGTAAAGCACTGAGCATGTCCTGTAATAGCTGTTTGAATATTATCACTTACTAAGGTCTCCATTCAGGAAGACCTTCCTACTGAGGAAGGACAGGTTAGCCCTTGCAAAACACATAAGGGATTTCCTCTATGAACCTTATTTTAACTTTTATAAGATATTAATTTTAATCTGATGTGGAGCGAGAAAGCCATATTGTTACGAATTCTCATGCTTTCAGATGAAAGTTGGCATTCTATTCTTTGACAACATTTGCATAGGTATGGCTTACCAATTTAGGTTGTAATTTGGTGCATATTTAATACTATTTTTTCCTGAAGGTTTCTTAAAGTGTTGTTTTATTCTGAATGGGGAACATGATCACATGCGATTTTGCTTCTTTTGGGCCTCAGTAGAGAGAATTTGTTTGACATACAAGTAAAAGCAGTGCTTTTTTTCTCCTAATTGCCAATTCTGTTAGATCCCTGTTGAGGATTAGAGTTAAGCAAGGCTTCTTTCTGCTTATACATTATTACTAGAAATAAATATGCTGCATATCTCAGCACTTTACCAGGAGATTAATATTCCTTTCTGATACTGTTTATGTGCAAACTGAAAATACAAGACTTAAGAATGCACATGAAATCACAATTTAATCTCTCTAGGATCCTGAGCAATAACATGCTTGTTCTGTAAAGATTATTAGTTGTAAACCTCATCAGGGATAGTGATCCTCTGTTGTTTGCATTTCTTCTTTTCTTTGTTATTTGTTTGTTTCTCAGCAAAAGAGTTGGACCCAATTCCAGCATTTTTGACAAAGAAAGACGCAGATGTGTTCCAGCAAGAGCTTTCTATAAACAGATGCTTTGTAAAAATATATAAAGCCCACTCTAACATCCCACATTTTCCCCCTCCCCCATGTTCTTAAAATGAAAAGTTCGCCGAAAAAAATACGAAGCCCAGGCCTACAGTGTTGTTTCTAACAGTCTGTGATGTGTTTACCCATCCATGGTCCAGCTCTCCACTGTATCATACTCTACTTCAGCAAATGTAGAATCAGTACCAGTGCCTCCATATTAGATGTCCGGGAACTTTCCACCACCAAAACCAGTTAACTCTGCCTGCTCTTAAATTCTGGTCTCCTTGCTGCTTTAGTGAAGAAGTGGGACGATTGGTGTGGCAGTCACTTCATTTGCCTTTGTCACTTGTGGAAAAATTCGCCTTAACAGAAGTAACAGAGTTCACATTAGCTGCAGCGGTGCATTTGTAAAATAAGAGGGATGGGAGGGAAGGAGCTGTAGCTGTGTTTGTCCACTTGTTGGTCAGAGTATAGGAGGACTTAAAGTCATTACTGTTAGGGGCAGGAGACAGTTTACCTGTGCAGCCTCTTTCTGGGAAACCTAATCCACTGGATGACTGGGGCCTGAGAAGACTTCTGCTGGTTTGAAGGGGGAAGGTGAGGAGAGAAATGGGAAGAGACTGGTAGCTTGGAGGGGAATGGTAAGAAATCATGCTTTCCTCAGCACTGGAAGAGGTGGGAATGTAGCCAATACAAAGGGTCAGGATTAGCATCCTTATGTGAGCTAAGCCTTACATCTTAAAAGGAAAAATATGGCAGAGAGTGGAGCAGCCTGATGCACTGCCTTTGTGGAAAGGGCAAGGGGATATAAGCATCTGTGGGGAGGGATAATTGGACCAAGAGATGATGCACGTCCTGGTGTGGCTCAGTTGACAGCTAACTGGAGCTGCTCTTGCAGAAAGAGAAATTTTTGTTTCCTCTTAAGTTCTTCTCCACATTCACATACAGGAGAACTCTTCTGACATCAGAGAAAGCTCTTCAGTGGATAAGTCACAGCAGAACTGGCCTTCCACCTAGCATACTAAGAAGATGACAGATATAATATAATTAATAGTAATGCTGTGAACTGGTCAGCAAGACGAACCCCTTAAATGGGAGTGCTGTCAGGGAAGAGAGGCTTTTGTGTTCCATTCTCCTTGCTCCTCAGCACGTTTTCCAGCATGCATTTCAGATCTGCCACAGTGTAGTGCAATTTGACCACCTCATAGCCAGTTTTCAATGCAAACTGTACTTTTTACAATGACTCAACTTTTAGTTTCTTCTCAATTGACTCGGCATTACTCCTTTTCCTGACAGGTTCTGTTAGTATTTTCAGATGGGCTGGATGATTCGCTGGAAGATCTGAGAAGAGCAGCTGACTCACTTCGCTTTAAAGGTATTACAGTACTGCCAGCCTCCTACTACCAATGGCCCACTTGTTCCCCCACTGCAACTTTTCCACATAACATTACTTCTCCACACTCATATGGCATTCCTTAGGATTCACAAGGATAGTATTTGCTTCTCCATGGGAACCATCTGGCAGATGATGCCAGAAACAGGCCTAGGGGTGCAGAGGGCCTGGGATGGTTCTGGTTTTTGGAGTCCAGCTCTGGTAGCCAGGGCAATTCAGGGCAGCCCCTGTCACTGATGAGTACAGCACCAGAGGTTAGACCCAGCTCTGCAGGAGAAAACAGTTTTACACTTCTGTTTGGGCGGTAGTAGCAGTCTGGTCTGACAGCTAGGGAGATAAATTAATTGGAAAATTGCTGGTCTGGATTTTTCTCTTATACATTGCCCTCAGCAGCTTGATTTCTTTTAACATACTGTGTTGAAGCCATGAAATGTAAGTCTTTTAGAGAACTGCTGTTATTCACGATACTGTTGGTTAAATAATATAGTTCAGGCATCTGCTAATTTAAATCTATGCTTACATTGAAGGTCTTGATGCGCTTCTATTAGTTGGCCTGGACAATACACAGAATTTGACTGAACTTCGGGAAATAGAGTTTGGCAGAGGGTTTGGATACAATGAACCTCTGAGTGTTGGGTTTGCAGAGATTGCAAACATCTTGCAGAGAAATCTTGTAAGTCCTTCCGTGATATAAATTAAAGGGAGAAAAATCAGTCTTTGTTTTATGATTAATATACATAAATGAAATGTTTCTTGTCATTTTTCAGGATACTGTTGCAGAAAGGAAATGCTGTAAGGTTGTTTGTAAATGCCTTGGAGAAAATGGTGATCATGGTAGCCATGGAAGTCCTGGAAAGAAGGTAGGAGAGCTAAGATAGACATTACTTTAGAATTGCTTTATTTTTCAAAGTGTTTTCCTTTTTTGTAGTATTCAGAGCATGCATGCTTGTGCCCATGACCTTTGCTGTTAGGACAGATGAAGGAGAAACATGAAATGTGATCATTTCTCTGCTGCATGTTCCTATTGCAAAAGTACTTTTGTAATGAAAATAATTCATACATAGAAAAAGCATTAAGCACTCTCCTTCACCAGTTCAGCAGAAAATGGAGAGGGATTTAAAAAATTAAGTCTGATTAACCAAGAGGCTTATTAGCTATTGTGAATGAGAAAATTCCAACCAACAAGCTGAGAGTAGAAAATAATCCTTCTTCACTAGGGGTGAGCCTTATACTTTTGTGCTTCTGGTTATTCCAAATATCCTCTTCTGTAAGTTTCTTCATATTGAATACAGTACTAATTTACATTATTTTCTTTAAGATTTTATATTGTCTGTTTTAAGCCTTTGAAGTATTACAGATACCACCACTTCTGCAGCATGCTAGTAGACTTCATTATTAAGGTTTTTAGTATATGTAGTCTCCATTTGACTACTATTCATTCTATTATTTCTAGTTATTCCAGTAACATGCTAAGTAAATTTTATCTGTAGTTCACACTCTTCAGTTATGTGGTTGCAGTTAAATGAATTTTTGGTTATCTTTTAGCAAAAGTATAGTCTTCTAATATTTATTAATAAACCAATTTACTGATTTCTTCCATTACTGTTGTTGATTTTCTTACACCTTTCTGTTTTACTAAAATGTCTAGATTAACGTGCCTGGACAAAACAGTGTTCAGAATGTAGACATAGTTGTTTTGCAGGCAGACAAACATGACGCCTGGGTTGTCAGCCTACAATTATAAAAGCATGTTTTTGCAGCATGTCTCGTTTTCATTCATTTTCACTCCTAGAAATTCCATTTGTTCTAGTTTCTCTCTGTTCAAGTTTTTGCCGTGATGGTATGAGATTTGCATCACTTCAAATACAAAGTTGCAATATTCCTAAAAGTCTTTGTAAGGTATTGCAATATGTTTGTCCTAACAAGTTTCCAACTCCTTATATTTTTCATTTCACCTTAGAATTTCATTACTGTATAATTCTTCCTTTTCCAAATCACCAAGGAAGATATTTAATTCGACCAAATATCCCAATGAGCTTTGTTAACCCATCAGGCAGTTTCCTGAAATAACATACTGAAATTTTATATTGAACGTTGTTGTGTTTTCTTTTGTTTTGGTTTTTTTTTTCATAGCCGTGTCAAGTATGTAGGATTGTTCAGAGTATCTGTGTAAATGTAGTTGATGGAGCCTGCCCGCCTCAGCATAACCAGATCTAATTTTTGGGAAATGTTTTCTATCTCCATGTGCAGATTGATAGAATGATCTGGTAGAAATGAACCCAGTATGCTTGGAGGATAGCATTACTTATCTCTCAAGTTCCTGTTTTTCAGGGAAGTACGGGGTACAGAGGATCTCCTGGTCATCCTGGTGAGGAAGGTGGAATTGTAAGTAAACATCATTCCTTCCTGCGGAGATGATGTTGGTTGGTGCCTGAACCTGTCTGCACTTACTTGTTCACTCAGTGCTCATCAATGTTAACCTAAAATGTGTTTAAGCAACGTGTATCTGAAGGTAATTATACAGACTTGATTCTTTGTGCATCTGCACCTCACCATAGTTAGTAATAACTTCTAATGCAGAAGAAGAATCAATTAGAAAGAATCACACAATGGCATCTTATGTGGCATATTTATGGCTAACTCATACTCGTTTTTTGTGACAGACTCTACCAGATTCTGTGCTGGTAGTTCTTATAGAAAAGGCCATCCCTTCCCTACTTAGCATGAGTGAATATCTTATGACTGGATAACAAATCTAGATTTTGTAGTATGTTTTGGTGATTTCCAAATCCTTTGCAGTGTGCTGTTCCTGACCCAAACTTCAGCATAATGTGCATAAATCAAAGCCCAACCCACTGGGAGTATTTCTTTCTCTGTTGCTGTCTAGAAACAACGAAACAAAAAACCAAAAATCCCACAAAGAATAAGACGATTTACTTAGCACCATAAACACAGAACTAGGTTTACAACATTGCACCCATGACATGAATATCACTCCTAACTACAGGTGAGAAGCCTGCAAACCAAGAATTGGCCAAGGATTTATCTCTGTACATAACTGCAAAATCCACGTTGGAGTAGTTCCAGTTCTCACAGTAGATTCATCAGCCTGAATTTGCCTGTGATGAGGCAGCCTGGGGCAAGCCTACTGTCTGTTCAGAGAAAGTTGGTAGTAGAAAAGAACAGTTGTCATCTGGGATTATCAAGAAAGTGCATTGTGATGGTGGTTTTACAATTGATTTGGAAATCGCTGGCTGTTTCCACAGAAACTGGAGCAGTTTCCACGGAATTTTTTATTCAGGTGGCCTGATTTGCTGAACAATAGAATAAAATTCCATAGGAGCAATTTCCAGAGTTTTCACATCCTTTCACAGATATGAATGACATAAGCAGGAATTAGAATTCAAACACTGAGGGGTTTTTAAAATGAGAAACATTTTGAACACATTGAAATGGGATGCCCCAAATTTTTCACCACAGCATTTTGGTTTGAAAGATTCTAAATCTTGTCTTTTTTGAAATGGTGAAGGGGTGGAAACAATTTTGAATTTGGTTTTTTGTATTAAATTGAATTTCTATTTTTGACTTTCTGAGAATCCAGAATAATTCTCTAGAACAGATAAATTACAGAAGTCGTCTTTCTGAATTTTCTGGTCCCTTAGTTTTCCTTTTCTTTACTGTGGAAGGATGAGAAGTCATGCCTACACTTTCAGAAACTTTCTGCATTTCCTGCGTGTGAAGCCTACAAGTGACTTCCATGTTGTAAATTTTCTTTGCTAAAGGCTGCATTTTTTTCCAGCCACAAGATACGTATTTGAAGCATCTATTTGAATGTAGTAAATACACAGCAGAAAGCAAACTGCCGATAACAGACTACAGAAGATGCCACCAGGAAAGGAGGTTGAGGAGATAGTGCTGGACAGCTTTGGTGTGTGGTACTCAGCTCAGGAATTAGTCTTAATGTTTCACATATGCAATGCAGCCAGGCCAAAATGCTTAAAATTCTGTTTTTTTCATATTGTAGTGTGGTTCTGTGGCACCATTGTCTAACTTAATCTAGAATGTGATCCATGTTGCCTTTTTGCTACTTTAGAGAGAGGTCTTTCTTTAAAGATGAGAAAAGAAAGAGAATGGTGTTTGTTTTTCTGATCTTAGGCTCTTCATCTTCTCTTTTGCATGGTAGTACAAGAGCTCTCATGTTTACCATGTGTTTGTTCTCATTTCGTTTGTCATTGTTTACCTTTTTAGACAGCAGTTTTAAGGGGATCTGTTGGGAGATGCTGCTCTCTTTCCAATTTTTTTTTTTTTTTAGAACTTCCATCCTAACAAACCTGGACTAGAAGTCTTCAGAGATCAGTGACTAGAGGAAAGTCATTCAATATTCAGTTAAAAACCAACCCACCAAAAGGCCTACCTTCAAGTACAGAGATTTCAGTCTGAGACTGGTAGTGCAGTCTAAAACATGACATGATAGTGAAAGCAGAGAACCAGGTGCAACTGTCCTGGTTTGAGGTAAAGCAGGACCAGTTCTGTTCAGTAACTTTGCTTGTTAGCTGGGCCTCTTCTAACTGCTGAAATTAACAGCATGTTGTGCAGGAAAACCGTTCGTTCTCAGAGTGATAAGACCCATGTTTATGGCTGATGCCAAGGAACGGTATGCAGAGAGGCTCTGGCTTATACTTATTGCTATGGCAACCAAGGACAGCCAACTTTGCTACTTGCCCCGTTGGAGGGTCAGAAGCGGAAAAGCGTAGAGG
>VFFE01006336.1:130033-141022 GCA_008921705.1 Burhinus oedicnemus | reverse complement strand
TTTTTTTTTTTTTTTAGAACTTCCATCCTAACAAACCTGGACTAGAAGTCTTCAGAGATCAGTGACTAGAGGAAAGTCATTCAATATTCAGTTAAAAACCAACCCACCAAAAGGCCTACCTTCAAGTACAGAGATTTCAGTCTGAGACTGGTAGTGCAGTCTAAAACATGACATGATAGTGAGAGCAGAGAACCAGGTGCAACTCAGACTAGTAATTGACTGTTCTCTTATGGCCAGTATGAAAATTTCCAGGTGACTTATGTATGTGTTCTTAGTACAGTGAATGGTAATATAATTCTGTCTTACTTTAATCTTATATGGTGACTTAACCAATAGCCATCATTGTACGGATGAGTTTGAACATTCTCTTTTATTTCTTAGGGGGAGAGAGGCCCAGTTGGTTTCAATGGGACTCAAGGAGACAGGGGATGTCCAGGTGCCAGAGGCCATAAGGCAAGTATGTCATTTTGAAGCATTTCCCAATTTTGTTTCCAACGAACCTGTTTTCTGTACTGAGGACAAATCCCCATGCTGTCTACTTGAAGCATGGATGGACAACAAGACCCAGCTGTAAGAATAGCAGACAATTTTTGCTGTCTCCTTTTGAGAGGTACTTCGTGTAACCAAAGCATGGTCAAATGGCTGAAGAGTTTGCTGACTCAGCAACTTGCCAGTGACTTTTCCACCACCAGCTCCAAACTGGCCTTAGGTAAAGCTATAAAGTTTTACAGAATGGAAATGAAAATGAAGGCTGTACTGTCTTCCCACAGGAAAGGGGTCAATCCTATGAGTGGCAGTAGAGGGTTTTATGGTAGGGACTATGAATACTGAGCCCAGCATGCCTCTGCACAGCAAGCTATTGTGCCCTGCTTCTCAAGCTCAATAAAAATACTTTCACTGGGTTTCATCTATGTTTATTTTCAATTTCAGGGGTCCAGAGGCTATAGAGGAAGTCAGGTTTGTGTTTTCATGTGTGATCAATTTTCTTTGGGAGCAGTGTTCTGCTTCCTTTTAAGTTCCTGTTACCTTGTAAGTTGAAAATATCAAGAAGGAAGGAAAACTGTGTAAAAACTTCAGAGTATTTAATGTACTTTTGCTATGGTTGTATAAGAATGGATTTAAATGAGCAGTCTTACTTGTATTGCATTTTTAGCACGGTTGCAGTCATAGTTGATTTAGTCTAATTGACAGGAAAGGAATTTATTTACTGGCTATTTTAAAAATCTGTCAAAGTGGTAATTCTGGTCAGCTGAATCTCATATTCTAATTGTTGAGGAAGCAAAGCAGAAAGGGGGAAAAATTTGTGACTAATATTTATTGCAAATTTGGACAGCATTTTCACTGAATTGTTATTGACACTTTTTCGATACCCAAGATTCTCTTCACCTGTTTTTGTCATCCACTGATATCACAACTCTGCTTATGTGACCTTTCAAACATACTTGTTCATCAAAGAGATGAACAGTTCGTTAATAAAATGTGAAGTCTGGAAGACAATGATCTATAATGGCAATATTAGTTCCCAAGCTAGAGCAATTAAAATGGAATTAAAATTGTATTGGGTGCTCTGGTACAAAACCACTCCTAGAAAAGATTTAGGAGCCTCAAAGACTCAGAAGCTACTCACTTCCAAACCTGAGCAGCTGTACATGTAAGAAAGTTCAGAGAGTGTTTCTGATAGTTCAGCTGTATTAAAAGTACTGCTCTGTACTGGCTTTTTTAGTCCTCCCATGTGTTTTTCTTCCCTTTTCCATTTTCTGCTCTGTTTTCTGAAGTAATTTGTCCTCCTTTAAACATCTGAAACATCTGATTATAGAAGAGGGAGAGTACTTGCTGGCAATTTTGATTTATCCAAGTTGAATTGTACAGTAGGAGTTATCAGGAGCACAAACCCTACTGAAATCCAATGAATGTGTGAATGTCTTCATTATGTTCTGTCATATCCATTATTTTTATTTTAACTAAAAATATGACACTTTCAGGACATAAAAAATGCAATTTAATACTGCTACCTTAGCAAGGTTGAGGCAGCTATTTGGAGAAGAAAGGCAACACTGAATATTTAATGCTATGAAGTTTGGCTCAGGTTTTCTGAGGTAGGAAATGAGTGAGGGTAAAATTAAGATGAATAAAAGTCATGATTGCTTACTCAGTGCTCAAAAACTTTCTGGAATACTTATTAAAGAAATTCTTGTTTGTGACATATTAATCTTATCAAAATGTACAGCCAGCTAATTTTTCTTGTAGTATATACAAAACTGTTATAAATGAATGAAAATTTACCTCAGGAACTTTAACTAGATGGTTTTGCAAAGTCAGTTTCACATCAAAACCTACAAAGCAATTGCATCTGTAGTCTCTATCAGAGTGAGACTCCTGTTGGTTTGACAAGCATTTACAACATTCTCTTGTGCCACTTTCAGTGATTTGTTGAATATCCTTTCAGGTTTCAGGGTATTGGTCTCTGCTAATTTCATTTCCTACTACAAATAAAAACATTGCCGTTAATTACTTCATTTTTATCCTTGTAAAGAAAGGCAGCAATATCACTTTGAAATATCCTTTAAAAATTGTGTTATTTGGCCGTGTCTGAAACATTATAGAGCATATGTAAATGAAATAAGGTTCTCACAGTTATGACTTTGTTCAGAAGCCTCACTCTTCATCTGAACAAGGTGACATCGCAGCCTCTGTAAGGTTAGGATGGGTGTTTTGTAAGAAAATGGCTGCCATAAATGCTCGCAATATGGTGATTCATTTTTGCAGACAAAAGAAAGAGAAGAGCAGTGTGTGTTTGAATGGGAATGTGACTGCTGTTTATGTAGCAAGCATCACATTGCTGAAACAGTAATGAAGTTTCTTTAAGCAGTCCTAAAGCCGAAGATCAATCTTCTGTAATTGTTTTTATCATGGCTATTCTTTTAGCTATTCAATACACCATTCATGGTATAAAATTATTAAAAAAAAAAAAAAAGCACAATACAAACACATGATGGTTGACACCAGAATTACAAGATTATCAGCATGTCAGATCAGGTAGTAGTAGTAGTGTATTTTGGAATATATCTAGTTTTTGTAGGTGCTGCAGTTGGGAAAAAGATTTGAAAACTAACAGATGGAAAAGCAGAATTTAAATCCTGATAAAGATCTATAGTTTTAACAATCATTGTTCCTATTAAGTGTTCTTAACTATGAATTGTTTTAAAAGTTCATATTTCATTAAAGTATGAGTTATTAATTCCTATTTATAATAATAATTATTAATTATTATTGCTAGCCATTGAAAACCACTAATATTATTCAAGTTTCTAAAAGTAGGGTGAACACGTCTTACCTTGCTCAGAGGTAAGTGGACTGATGCTAATAGGGTTTGTTTTTACCTATTGCTACAGGGTGAACATGGTGAGAGTGGATTTGATGGCACAGATGGAGAGCAGGTAATCATTGCTTTAAACGTACAGTGCAGTTTAAGACACCTACCGCAGGGTTCAAATGTACAGATTTTTGTGCCTTTCAGTGGGCTTTAAACATGAACAGAAATTCTGCTGTTTAGTGTTTACAGCTGCATATCTGATTGAAGTTGGATTCCACCAGACAAAATTTGGGAACCACATTTATCAGAAAGAACAACCATTAATTTTTTCTTCTTTCTTCCCCCTTTGTGAGTCTAGGGAGAACATGGATTTCCTGGACCTTCTGGAGAGAAAGGCAACCCAGGAAAACAGGTGAAGTTTCCTATCATGTTTAGATTTTGTGGAAACATCTTTCCAAAGTGTGATGCTATCTGTAATGCCTCTGTTTTTTTGAGTTGTTTTTAATAGCTGCCTGTTCTCTAATATGATGTGGCTCCTGCTGTAAATCAGTGTAGCTCCACTGACTTAAAGAGATCTGTGCTCTCTTATCTGACCTTCCTCTGCCACAGATACTATTTCTACATGTACCCGAATTGCTTGTGCTCTTTTTATGAATTTAGGGCAGAAAAGGCCCTAGAGGAGAACCAGGTGAACGAGGAGAATCTGGTCTAAGAGGAGATCATGTAAGTGTATTCCTTAATTTTTTTGTTAGGTTGCACTAATTTGTGCCTGGCTTTGGTGATGGAGCTGCCTGAAATATATGTGATTTGAAGAGTTTTTCACAGTCCTAGATGGTGCACTACTCTGCAAGCAGTATGGCATATTCTAGGAGTCCTGAACATTTTTAGATGCAGAGGGACTGATGTGTTTTGATATGTTGCTTAGAAGTAGGTGTTTAAGCCTCAGGTCTCCTGCTTATTCCTTGCATTTTTGTTTTATTTATTTGTTTGTTTTTACCGTGGGCAACATAACTTGTTTTGGAGCTACTTAGTCATCCCTGGTGATTCTCACCTTACAGAGGAATTTCTGGATCACTTGAAAATCCTGTGCACTGACTCCTGGTTAGCAATTTATAATGATGCAAAGGCAAGTTACTTCTTCATGCTGATGTTTTTTTCCATGCGTGCTCCAGAGCCCTATATAAATGCAGTCCCTGAGGACTAAAATTTCAGTGGAAACATCACACTTCTTGTATCACAACTTTAAATCTTCTCACATGTATTTCAAAGACCTTTGTTCCAAACAGTCAAATGTAGTGTTGACTTCTGTCTTCTAACGCTTATAAAAAAATAAAATAAAATCAGATTTCATGGTAACTCTTTGAGAGATCAGGATTTCAGCTGTGTCTAAGTGGCTAAATGGAACTCCTAGTGTAACCCCACCTGAAACTCACTAACTAGTTATGACCTTAACTCAATTAACTATACCCAAACAACCACAACAGCTTCAATTTTCAGGGTTTAATTTGTTGCCCATTAGTAATATTTCTTCTCATCTCTTTGCAAAAGAAACTTGTGGACTTTGCAGAACTTCCTATACAGTATTGTTACAAGCATCTTCATTTAAAAAAGCCTTTATATTTCTTGTTGTCTGCAATGACAAATCACATTAATCCTTTTTCCACATCCTGCATCTGTAATCAGAGTAATAAAGGTGTGGTCACTGAAAATGCTGAGCTTTCTGCTTAACTTTTCCAGGGAGATCCTGGGACTAGCAGTAATGTTCCTGGTCCTAAGGGTGAAAAGGGAAACACAGCACAGCAGGTAAGCAAGTAGTTCTATATTATGAAGAGAGGATTTGCATAATTACTAATTTCTATTGGCTGTCCAGTGACTAAGCAGCTCTTTTATTTTGTATTTTGCCTTTAGTCCATGTCTGCAACACAGAAAGCTTTGAGAAGTGCTTTATAGTGTAAAAAAGGGGAAAAAAGTTAAAAAGGTTAACAAAGGCTGTGGAAATGTTCTCATAATATAGCGCTAAGGGAAGATATGGGTTTAGTATAAATATATTATTCTGCCACAAATCTACATAATCAACCTGAGGGGCTTCTAGTAACGGGTTGTAAGTGTACTGTTAAAAACCATGCTGCGAAAAATGCATTGGGTATCCACAGGCTGTATTCATTTTACTATGGAGCTGTCAGTTCCTCAGGGTGGCAGATAAACTCCATTTTGACCTGTATCTAGAATATAAGAGCTGGCATATGTGCTTATATAGTGATGTCTGAATTTTTAAGAGGTGGTTGAGCAATACTGCAAGAAAACAAACATAAAAAAAACCACAGCCCATTTTACCGTTGCACTTTGTTTGGATGGAATAAGCAAAGATGATAAGTTATTGGACAGTAGTATATAAGTGATGGTGGATGAAAGCTTAAGAGGGTGAGAACTAGCAATGTGTGAGAAGAATCCGCTATTTGGGAAGCTTGATTCTACCTGAACAAGTAGGGCTTTGTGCATGTGTTCAGACACGTGTGTGTTCATATATGTCTATGTAGAGTGTGCTGAAAGCAGTAGAAAGACCATGAGGGTCACTCTGAGAATAATTGTGTTTTGGTGACTTTTTGGAAACAAACCTCATCAAACTTTCTCATCTTAAGAAGTCTACCTGAAAGGCTGAAGTCAACAAAAATGATTTCACAAAAGCCTTGATCAAGTATCAACTGTTAGTAACTGATAGATTGGAAATCCAAAACAAGCATGATCTATGTGGTTTATAATTTTTGATTGTAAATGATTTGCAGAAAATAAGAGTCAGAATTTAGCATGATACAACTGATTGCAATGAAATTACGTAGGAGAAGAAACAAAGAAGAAACGTGTAAAGAAGAATGCGTAGGTACAAGAAAAATAAAGAGTATTTAAAGAGTTTGTTCATTACTTTGTTTTGCAGGGAGACCCAGGACCACATGGACTCCAAGGAGAGCAGGGTGATGCTGGCCCTGATGTAAGAATAGTAATCAATACAGGGTGGAAGTAACTGGTACAAGATACAGTGCAGTTTCCATTGAGAAAACCAATTTTTATCTTCTTCCTTTTATCCCACACTGAAAACTCCTGCAATGACAAGGAAAAAAATCTTCTAAAATTTTCATAGTGAAACATATTTGGCTTCAAATTTAGTAGTTTATGTGTATTGCAATGTGTTTTGTTTTTTTTAAGATCGGTAATTTGCTGTCCTGTTAATTTCAGGTCTGATTCATGTGAAGTCACAAGCCTTAAACTCAATGCAACCTTTTCTATGAGCCTTAATCTCTTTGTAATTTCACCACAGATAAATCTATCCCTTCCTCCTCCCTGTGACTGGAAGTTCCATATGCCTGATCAAGCCTATATATAAACTCACTGGCAGCTTAGCTGCTCATTTTAATCCACTGGAGACTGGAACTCATGAGGGCACCTCTTCTAGTCTGCAGAAAGATACCTAATGCCAAAGTGGGGAATGACAATCACTCACGCAGGCTGCAGAAACCTCCTAAAGGCCCATGGTGATGTGAGGTTTAACAGTAACATTCGCAGCGTGCAGCAGCAAGCAGCGCAGACCTCTTAGCTCAGAGGGAGAGAAGAGGGCTCTTGTTCTCTTTATTTTAGCCAGGGGGCAGCTGACTGGGAAGATGTTTTCCAGAATTTTGTTGAGATGCCTTCCCTCTGCACTTACTAAGGGTCTAAAGCGTTTGGGGGTTTTTTTGGCTTTTTTTTGTTTGTTTTTTTTTTTTTCTTTTTTTTCTAAGGCTTACTTGTGTCAGAATTTCTGTCCCAAATCCACTCTTTTATCATTTTTACCTTAAACCTGTCTTTGGAAATAACCTCAGCTTTCTATAAGCTGTATTTGATTTGATTGTATCTATAATATATTTTATTATAAGCTGTTGTTTCAAATAATGCTCAGTGTTCTGGATGTAATCTCTCATGCCACTCCTTCCCAGGGTGCAGCAGGTCGAAGAGGCCCTCCAGGTGTAAAGGTGAGTGGCTGCTGCTGCTGCTACCTATGTCTATGCAGCTATATGTCCAGCCTCAGCGTTTACTTCTCTTAAGGAAGAAATTTCAGTGAGATCTAAGACAGAAGTGTTTAACAATCAAAAATCTATTTCAAACCAAGGCAGCCTTTGGATCTCAAGTGGATGTACCAGAGGCCCTCCTGACTTGAGGGATTTAGAACTGGAAAGGAGCTTTCATTGAAATAAAAGGACAGTTACTTTTATTATTAAGGCAAATGTGCGAACGTAAATAGAGGAGAGACTGTCAATAAGGATGACGGGAATTAGCAGTCAGGCTGCATTCCTGCATCATAAGGTTTTTTTTCTCCTTTGCTGCATGCACACAGATATATGCATGACACACACATACAAAACTCAGTTCTGTAGAGAATGATGCCATTTAGTGAGGGGTGTAGCAAAGAATTGTTTTTCTAGTATTCCTCAGATCTTTGGGTTAGCTATCCTATGTGGTGGTGGTGTAACAGGGAGGAAACAAACTGCTGAACTGTATCCTTGTGCAAAACAACAACTATGCTGGTTTTGATTACAGGAAAAAAGAATCACGAAAGTTTACATCTGGGTTTCTCACCAGGGACATTTTCAGATTCCATTAAAATGACTATTTTCATATGTATATTGCAAAAGAATGTTTGGCGACATGGATGTAGGGACTGAGTGCACCTTCAGCAAGTTTGCTGATGACATCAAGCTGTGTGGAGCGGTTGACATGCTGGAGGGAAGGGATGCCATCCAGCGGGACCTGCCCAGGCTTGAGAGGTCGGCCCGTGCCAACCTTATGAAGTTCAGTAAGGCCAAGTACAAGGTCTTGCACATGGGTCAAGGCAGTCCCATGCACAAATATAGGCTGGGCAGAGAGTGGATTGAGAGCAGCCCTGAGGAGAAGGACTTGGGGGTGTTGGTAGATGAGAAGCTCAACATGAGCCGGCAATGCGTGCTCGCAGCCCAGAAAGCCAACCACATCCTGGCCTGCATCAAAAGAAGTACGGCCAGCAGGTCAAGGGATGTGATTCTGCTCCTCTACTCCACTCTCATGAGACACCACCTGGAATACTGCATCCATCTCTGGAGCCCCCAGCACAAGAAGGACATGGACCTGTTGGAGCAGGTCCAGAGGAGGGCCACGAAGATGATCAGAGGATTAGAGCACCTCTGCTATGAGGACAGGCTGAAAGAGTTGGGGTTGTTTAGCCTGGAGAAAAGAAGGCTCCAGGGAGACCTTGTAGCAGCCTTCCAGTGTCTGAAAGGGAGCCTACAAGAAATCTGCAGAGGGACTTTTTACAAGGGCATGTAGTAATAGGATGAGGGATAATGGCTTCAAACTAGAAGAGGGGAGATTTAGATTAGATATTACGAAGAAATTCTTTACTGTGAGGGTGATGAGACACTGGAACAGGTTGCCCAGAGAAGCTGTGGAGGCCGCATCCCTGGAAGTGTTCAAGGCCAGGTTGGATGAGGCTTTGAGCAACCATGTCTACTGGGAGGTGTCCTTGCCCATGGCAAGGAGGTTGGAACTAGATGGTCCTTAAGGTCCCCTCCAACCTAAACCATTCTATGATTATCACTATTCAGCCAAAGCTGAAAGAAATAAAATGATATACAAGGGCATACTGGGAGGGGTGGGGTGTCTTCTATAGTAGTAGTATTTCTTCAGCAGTGCAGTGTTTGATTTGACTCACATTTCTGGGCTTCCTGTCCCTCTCCTGTTGAGAGGAGCAGGGTTTTGCAATACCTTTGCTACTGTCTTCCTGAGTGCTGTAGTCAGGCAACACAGGTTTTTTACATTTAAGCTGATTCAAATTAGTTTTTCACTGGGAAATGACAGTCAGAAGTGAGAGTCCTGCAAGTTCCCCAAACTACAGTCCAGTCACATCCCAGCTTCATGGAATACACAGGTAGGCCTTGTGCTGAAATGTCTGTCCCACCTGGATTTCACTTTGAGAATCCAGAACTTTCACTGTCTGGTGTATCAGTCTGTAGACTCTGGAAGATTTTGATACTATCTGCCAGTAGGCGGAAAGCACCGTGCTTTGGCTACTCACAGGGATCAACATAACTTGAAAGAATATATGCATTTTATAGTTACTATTTCCTGTTTCTATCTCAGAAATTCTTTACAGGGTTTATGCAGACATTTTATGTTAAAATATTGCAAAATGTTCATTAAGTCTGCCACAGAAATCCATTTCTTAAGTAATTATGTAACTTTGAGCTTGCTTTCTTTTTTTTTTTTTTCATTTGATTGCTGCTGAACTCTGAAAATCTTTGCATTTTTCTGTCAGGTACCAGCAGAAAGAAATAATCCAAGTGAGCTATGAGGGTAACAAAAATTGAAGTATGTGGAAATGGATTTGTGCCTTATCTTTGTTGTACTAACAAGCCCAAGAACTCTAGTGTGGTTAGAAAATAAAAATGTTCAACTTGTTTAGTAAAATCATGGCATGCAGAATTAGTTGAACCTTTTGACATAACCCTCTTCATCTCCATGTGGGCCCCCTCCTCCAGTGGTGAGGCCACCTTTTTGTAATATGGTAGGGAATAAGAGAGATGACTGAACCTCAAAGCAACAGAGAACTTCCTAACTGTTTTCATTTAAGTACTTGATGACCAGCTTTGACTTTTAGAAGTATAACAAAAAACATTTGTGTAGGTCAGCAGGGTTTAAAAGCTAGGTCCCAACCCACGTTCACCTGTTCATTGAAGAGGTGTAAAAAGCGAATGGCAAAGAGAATTACCCTCTTCTGTCTTCCATGTCTCCTGGAGGAACTAGATGGAACAGTAAACCCTTAATATGATGCTAGCATCCATCTTTGGGTGAGATTTTGGGTGTTGTGTCCTCCTATCCAGATCTCTTGCATGGAAGGGTGTTACAAAGCTGCCACAGGACATAGCTGTGTCAGCACAAGGTGTGAGAACTTCACTGTGCAGGCTTCCTGGTGTCCCTGGGCAGGAATCAGAACTATGTTGTCCTAATGTTTGCAGGGTCCTTAAGGGACCTCTGTGGACCACAGGTTCTGGCTATATAATATAGTATGGCCAGTCCTTCTGGAAGAGGAAGTTTTTGTGCTGGAACGGAATGGAAATGAGTCCCTCTTTCAGATGAAGATGGATATTGGTGGTGATGTACTCAGGGACAAATAATCAAATTACAGGCAGTGAGCCAGAGTTCTCCCAGCTAATGCGTAAGGACTTGTACCGGGTTTAGTTGTTAATAAAACACACTGAACTAACGCCCCTGTCAATAAAGTTGTTAACTGCCCTTGCAATCACCATGAACACAGCACTTTTCACCATATCCTGAAAAGGACAGTTTCTCAGGACTTCTAGCTCAAATTATCTATTACTTTTTGTGATAAAAGGCAGACTAACTTTTTGAAATAGTTTAAAAAAATAAAGAAGCACAGCTAGCCGTTTTTAACAGTCAGAAGTAGTCAGCGGGTGGAACGGATGGGTGTGGCGTAGCCTCAAAGAGGTGTTTGTCACAGGCAAAAACACTGCAGTCTGTGTTCCAAAAGCAAAGCAAAATAGCGAAGACAGGAGAATAAACTAAAGGAAGGCATGAGAGAGAGGAAAAGGTGGGGGGCGAAGAAAAGAACAGCTCTTCTGGGTTTGATTCAAAGTTAATTTAAGTAGCTGAGAACT